>JBBPLR010001098.1:0-10144 GCA_038089915.1 Sutorius australiensis
GATTCCGTTTGAGAACGTTTGATTTCGAGAGAGCGAGGATATGGATACGGTGATAACTCTTACGATTGGGCTTTTTTTTTCTCCCATTTTTCTTTGCCTTTTTGCGTGCGAACATTTTTCACGTGTTGGTTACCCCCTCATCCACATCCCATCATCGTTCTTGCATCATCATCCACATTTATATACTTGTTTGCGATACCCTTCCCCCCACCTCCCATTCTTGGCATTTTGTGCTTTGGTTCATGACTTGCTTCAATGACTGACGACCTACGACGCGCTACCTCTACTTGCCCTCTTTTTGGCACTCTCGTGACGCCACATGTGCTATGCGCTAATCCCTCATGCCAGCGATATTCGCTGTGTGAGAGGTGACTTGTGGAAGCAGAGTGAAACGGCGGGAGTGACAAGCAGTGGCGCTTCGGCCCCGCAGTGTGGTGGTGGCCTTGCGATCAAGATCGAGCTCTAGTGTAATTGACTGGTGGCAGCACGCTGAATGAATGACACGATCGAAAAGCTGTAAACTATGGTCTGCTCGCTCATCGTACCTTGTCTTTTCTCTAGTGGAGAAGTGGTCGACAACCATGGGCGAACCTATACCTGAGAGATCACTTCCAACAAGCAGTCTGTTCAAATGAAGAGATTGATCAAGGCAACATTTACATGTTGTACAGACAAGTGACCCAGCTGAGCACACTTCAACAAACAACATGAATGAACAGGCCAGAATTTCCTGGATATCAATAAATATGCTTTTCAGCCCACACCTGAAGTTGGGCACTGTTTTCTTTCATAACATTTCCAGGATTTCTTGGGGTGAAAACCATGGTCCCTAAAGAGTCCAGGAAAAAAGTGCTCCCAAAAGCTGGTGCTTTCCTTTCTCTCCTTTCACCTCTCAGGGCAGAAATAATTGGAGAAACCCTGGCTGATTTCAACCAATTCTCCAATGCTGTTTGGGGACAACCACAGGCTCTCATCATTTCTCTTCTCTCAGGCATCGAGTACATTGATCTTGAAGAATATTTTGTTGAGAATATAGGTATTCAAACTTCAGATCTTCATATTCCATAACCTATATTCTAGGCCAAGTCTAGACCATGTCACATGACAAGTCACATGGTCAGACATCACATGACTGAGAGAACAGTCTAGGCCATTACGCTATCACTTTGACTCAGCAATGGAGTCATAGATGTTATGGGTCCATTTTAACCCCTAACAGTCACATGACCTTGATGGTCACCTGACCTAAGCACATCACTAAACTGCAGCCCAGGACTTGAAGTCCTAACCCAGTCATTGGCCTCTACTGCCACTTAGGCTTGCAAGCACAAGTACTAGTTGGCTATGCCTTGGTTGGCTTATCTTATCTTATCTCGGATCAGCGATCCGACCCCCTATGTTTACACATGTTTACCTTTTTATAGAGTTAGAACCCTGCAACACACAGTTGCGTCATGCACAGTCTTCTTTTCATTTCCGTGCTGTGCATGGTCATACTTATGCTTCTTTTCATTTCCGCTCACAGCCTTGAGGCTGTAGTGCTTCTCTTCCATTCCAGCCACAGCGGGCTATGCCCCATGGCTGTACGCTTCCATTCCACACTGCCTTGAGGCAGTCCAGCATTGCCCTTGGGGCTATGTCTGCATAAGACACTTAGTCTATATATAGTAGATTGTAGATTCGATCCAAACATGTACATACACTGTTGAGCAGTATATAAGCCCTCCAGTGAACGCTGGGTAATCCCCAGTTAAGTTCACTTGGAGTCTTCCCATAGAAGCTTCAGTTGGACATAAGCTAGTCCCCTCTTCGCTACTCAAGTATTAGAGCAACCTATAGCACTTGCGCTTCTTTGGTTGTTTCAATAGATAAGAGCTCATTTCCCTATTCACTCTTATTCTTATCTTCTTATCTCTTTCTCCTATTGGTAGATAAGACCTATTGGAAATGGGTCAAGGGGACTTCCATTTCCATCCATCAGGTCCTAGGGTTATACCTGATTGGTTTGATCTAGACTGCTTATCTAGATCTTTCTTCTTTGCTTCTATCTTGATAGATGAAGCAGGGTCAAGGGTTTGCCCATTTGGGACTTTCCACCCTTAGACCTGGGTTGAGGGCTTTGCCCCTTATGTCCTTCTCTGGCCTGGAGCCACATGCATATTTGGCTATGGACAAACAGTACCATACACTCATATATCATACTTAAGGAGCTCAGCTTCTCCCACAATCTCTAAGCTTTTGAGCTACACTGGATAGAGTCCCAGCTTCACTCAGCTACTGGATTTGCTACCTTGCAATCCTTCTACTCATCCTCATCTCACTTACTTGCTTCACTCAACTTCATCCTCATAACAACATCTTACCTAGTAAGTTTTCACTACTAGAGACTTCCTTTGAGCTGCCCTCTTTGGACCTCAGGACTAGTCTACATCTGTGCCCCTTGCTGGAATACCCTACACCTGGTATTTCATCAGGTTATGAGCCCCACCTAGTGCAGACTTGAACCTTACCATGTTTATTCCATGCTGCATGCTGTTGTTACTTGGATAGGCAATATGGACAACCCTATTGCTACTGGTTTTGCCTGCTTACAGCTCCTTCTTGGAGTTGGACAGCTTGGCTACCTATGTGGTGTAGACCAAACAGGACCTCTCCTGTCTTGGTTAGGCATCAGGCAATGCTCTTTTGATGGCACACAGATTTATACTTGGATCATTTCTGATGATTTCAAACTTTCTGTTGAGTATGAAGTAGACCATCAAACGATACTGACTCTCCATGCTACAGTTGCAATTGCATGTACTGGAGATCAGGTCAGTCCTTTCTCATCACCTCAGGATGATGGATCAGATGACAAATACCTTCCTGCTCCTGCTATGCTTCCTCAAATACCATCACCCTTACCTGCTAGAGATACTCCCAGACCAGGGAGATGACCAACTAGGCCCTTGAATGAATATGTTCCAAGTTATATGGAAGAACCCTACAAGCTTCAGTGCTCCTACTGCTCTGATTATTCAGAACAAGGAGAACTTCACTGTCACTCAGACAGCTCTATTGCTCATTGACTATCTAGTGAGAACATCTTTCAGACAATCCTCCTCTATATGACACAAGAGATCTATGAAGAAGTCACAGGTTTTACTCAGCCTCATGACCTCTTCTCACCACAGTTTGAGCCAGACTCACCACATTGTCAAGAGAGACCTGGACATCTAGAATCTCTGCCAAATAGACCACAGGTTGATTATATTCCTGATTTGTCATCCACATATGTAGCCTTATCAACTTTTCTTCCATTTCATTCTCCAGCTACACCTCTACCTTCTTGGGACTACTTTCAGGTTTCACCAGTGACAGGTTGGATTGTGTCCTCACCTACTTGGGACAATTACCAACCACCTTCACCACTGCCTAATGGCTCTTTCCTTGGTATACAATATCCAAGAGAACCTGAAGCACCTATCCCAATTCCTTCATCACAAATCCCGGGATTTATCACACCTGATATCTCACCAGTCAAACCAGAAGCACCATTTCCTGTATACCAGCCACCTTGGTCACCTCGCATCAGAGATTACCACATCTCCATGCCACCTTTATCACAGCATGATGACTATGTTCCCAATGATCGAATCCATCAACTGGGTAATCATCTTGGAGGAAGACATTCCACAACAGAATTTAGGGCAGATTCCCATAGACAGTTTCTAAAACAACCCTAAAGATACTAGGTTGCACTAGGCTCAGTGACTAAAGAGAAGTGTAGACTGAGTCATATCTTAGAAGAGGGGAACTCTCCAAGAGGACTTGACTGGGGATACCAGGCAAGACCCTTGGGTTTATATACAGTTCTACTGTATGTACATGTTGTTGTATCTAATGATCTACTACTCTATATAGTTATATTGTTCTAGAATGTTCTAGGGCATAGGGTTAGCATACAGCCATAGGGCTGTGGGTACAGTGCCTTCGAGGCAGTGTGGAATGGAAGCGAACAGCCATGAGACAGTGAGTGGAGGTGAAGTGTGCAGCATGGCACAGCCTTGCATAGCATGGAAATGAAAAGAAGTAAAGAAGCAAACCATGAGGTGAACTCTATTCATTTGGGTTTGAACTTTATAATATTGTACACATGACCAAACACTGGGTGTGGGAATGTGGACTTAGAATCATAGCGCATCAAGCACTTAAGGGAATGACAAGCGCTTAGAGGTCAATAGCCTTGAGGAAGGGAATGTAGTGACTTGAGTGTGGTCATTGGGCGTTGCAAACACTTATGTAATAGGGGCGAAAAGTATACCCCTGTAACAGAAATGAGAATGGAAGCCATGGTGTGCAACACACTGTGGCTGGAATGGAAGAGAAGTAAAGAAGCAAACCATGAGGCAAACTCTATTTGTCTGGGTTTGAACTTTATAATATCATATACATGACCAAACACTGGGTGTGGGAATGTGGACTTAGAATCGTAGCACATTGAGTGCTTAAGGTGGCAACGAGCACTTAGAGGTCAATAGCCTTGGGTAAGGGAACATAGTGACTTGAGCATGGTTGCTGAGCGTTGCAAACACTTATGTAATAGGGGCGAAAAGTATACCCCTGTAACACTATCCCCCCTCTAATGATTGAACTCCGGGCGATCAGAGGTAAGGGTTAAATAGATGTAGATCTTGGGCAAAGATCATTGTGAGGGTGCACACAGTGTGAGGGTTGAGGATGTGGAACTCATGGATTGCATCAATGCAATTGGAAAGGTTTTCCTTCAGTTCTCATGTGTGATCCTCGATGTCGTAGCCCTTCCAGTGGACTAGATATTCAAGCTTCCAGCACTTGAGATGTGAGTCAATGATAAAGTCGACTTCATAGATTTTGTCACAGTTGTTGGTGACATGGATAGGACTGGGACAGGAAAGTGGTTGACCAGCTAGCGGTTCATGGTAAGGTTTAACCCATGAGATGTTAACCAGGTTGTGGATCTTAATAGATCAGGGAAGACGTAATCTAATGGCATTCAGTCTGATCATTTCTTTGACTGGGTATGGGCTGAGCCATTTTTCAGTCAGTTTCTTGGATTGGTGGGTGAGACAGAGGTTTTCTGTGGCCAACCAGACTTTGTCACCCAGCTTATAGGTAGGTGCTGGTGTGTGGTGTTTATTTGCTTGGGTATGCATGTGTTCCTGTGCCTTTTCGAGGTTAGTGCAGGTCTTCCTCTAGGGTGTTCTGCATGGCATGTGTGAAGTCATCAGCAGCTGGTGCCTTAGAGATCTGTGGTTCGATGCCCATATGTGGTGTGTAGGATTTTGTGACTTCGAAAGGTGACTTCTTGGTAGAAGTGGAGATTTTTGAGTTATAGGAAAATTGTGCAATGGGTAGCCAGGCAGACCATGTGTTTCACCGCTCATCGCAATATAATCAGAGATACTGCTGGAGATTCTGATTCATATGTTCAGATTGTCTGTCCATTTGTGGGTGGTAAGCCATAGACATCTTGCTAGAGATGCCAAGATGCATGCAGACTTCTTGGAAGACTGTGGATGTGAATTGTGGACTGTGATCTGATACAATCGATTGTGGGAGTCTGTAATGTTTCCATATGTTATGAAGGAAGAGTTTTGCCATGTCTAGTGTGGTGATGTTCTTTGTGCATGGAATGAAACATGCTTCTTTGGAGAAGCGGTCAACTACTACCATGATGGAGTCATATCTGGATGATTCAGGTAGGTCGGTGGTGAAATCGCAGGTGATGTCCTGCCAAGGTCCCATAGGGATGGGAAGGGGTTGGAGTTCTCCATAAGGAGGATGGTTAGAGCCCTTCATGCATGCACATTTGTCACATCGAGTGACGTAGTCTTTGATGTATTTGGCAAGGTGAGGCCAAATGTAGAAACATTTGACAAGTTCAAGGGTCTTGTCATACCCTGGGTGGCCTGCTGGAGGCAAATCATGAGTGGTCTCTAGGACCTTGAGATGAAGATCTGGGTCGTTTGGGATGATGATCTGATTGTGGATGTAGATAAGCCCATCTTTGATACAGGCTGAGGCATGTTGTTCACAGACTTCGTGAACCATGGATTCATGCATAAGGGTGACTTTTGCCTGAATGAGCATGAGAAGGTTATCCCCATCATCCTGGATCTGGACATGCTCCCATGAGGGGATGGCCTGGATTCGTCCAGGGTCTATAAGAATGATGCCCTTGTTGTCATCTTTGACTCCTTGGGTGTGATCAGGACAGTGACTTAATGCGTCAGCCTTTGTATTCATAGCTCCAGGCTTGTAACAAAAGAGGTAGTTGAAGCACATGAGGTATTGCATCCAATGTGCCTGTTGTTGATTAAGGTTCTGTGCCTGCATGAACCAAGTGAGGTTGGCATGGTCATTCCAAACCTCAAACTGTTGTGCATCTTCTAGATAGTGGTGCCATATTTCCAATGCATGGATGATGTTTAGCATCTCCTTATCGCATATGGGATAGTTCTGCTCTGCGGGTGTCATGGAGTGAGATGCAAAGGCAACTGGGTGCCATTTGTCATCCTTGTGAATGGAGAGCACTGCTCCCATGGCATAATCAGATGCATTGGTTTCTACCCTGAATTTGCAATCGTTGTCGGGGTATGCAAGAACTGGTGTGGTGGTGAAGGCATGTTTGAGCATATCGAATGCTCGTTGTTGGGGTTCTTCCCAATGGAACTTGGCATCTCCTTTTAGGAGGTCATTCAGGGGTCTCGCCATCTGGGAGTAGTCTTTGATGAATCTCCAGTAGAAGTTGGCTAAGCCCAGGAATGAGTGAACATGTTTGATCATGGTGGGATTTGGCCAATCAAGGATGGCAGTTACTTTGTCCATGTCCATCTTGATGCCATCTTGTCCCACAGTCATTCCAAGGAATTCTACTTCCTTTACTGAGAAGGAACATTTCTCTGGTTTGATGAATAGGTCATTTTCTTTTAGGCGACACAAGACCTCCAGCACAATCTTGTCATGTTTGGCTTGGTTGTCTGTTTTGGTGAATATCATAATGTCATCGATGTAAACAACAACAATGTCTTCCATGTTGGCGAATATATCATTGACCATTGTTTGAAATGTGGCTGGTGAGTTGCATAGGCCGAAATACATAACAATGGGTTCGAAGGCACCTTGGTGGCACACAAAGGCAGCCTTCCATTTGTCTCCTTCTTTGATGTGGATGTTATTGTATCCCCATTGAAGGTCCATCTTTGTAAATAGCTTGGCTCCCTTTAATCAATCTACAAGTTGGGAGATCAACAGCAGTGGGTAGTTGTTCTTTACTGTGTGCTTGTTGAGATAACGATAATCTTGGACCATCCATTTCTTTCCATCCTTCTTTGGGACAAAGAATACTGGAGAGGTCTGTTCCAATTTAGAGGGTCGGATATAGCCCTTTCATAATTGGTTGTCTATGAATGTGGAGACTTCTTTGCATTCTGTGGGGGAAAGGGGAATCAATCTACCCTTTTTCAGTTTGTATGTGTCCTTTAGATTGATAGCATGATCCCATGGTTTCCGAAGGGGGATCTGTTCTGATTCCTTCTTGTGGAACACATCAATGAATTTGTGATATTGCTTTGGGACTAGCCCTTCAGCAGTTTCCTTGGGTTCATCCACCTTTGGCTTCTTTTCCTCTAGGGCGCGGATGGTTTCGTACACTTGGTACTGAATATCTTGCTCTTCCTTTTCCAGGATGCAGAGGAAGAGGGCTTTGTCTTGCAAAGCATGACAGTGTCATGGGCAATGGGTTAGTTTTACTGTTCCTGTGCTCCAGTTGATATTGGGGTTGTGATGCTTCAGCCAGGAGTAGCCTAAAATGAAATTGTTCTTGCCAAGATCCATGGCTTCCATGGTGAGGTGTTCCTGATGTCCTTTGAAATCTATAACAATATTGGTGGCATGCATAATAGAGCCAGCTGAGTTATTGGTTCCGTCCACATTGTAGACAGGAATAGGGCGTTTTAGTGGCGATAGGGGAATCCCATTCTTCTTCACCCATGTGATGTCAATGAACATGGCATTGGCTCCACTGTCAAGGAGTGCTTCTGCCATGCTCCATTTCTTATTGTCCTGGTGTAGTGTAGAGAGCTACAACTCTCTAAGTTTGTATCCTGGGTTTTTACAGTGTTCCTCAAGTGTCCATCCATAGTCCCAAGTCCATCCGAGGAGTATCTGGGCGACCTTATACACTTGGTATGTGTCTGGACCTCTTTCCGATGTTTTCCACTTATCCAGTCGGTCTGGATTCCCTCCGGATGCGATGTGGATACCCTTGTGGGGTTCGGACTAGTGGTTTTCGCTTTGAAATCAATTGGACTATTACTTCATCCTTTGTGGACATTCTCATGTGTTTCGACACCCCTTTTTGGTTACTTTACATGTGCTACGCTGTCTCTATAGCTACAGTCCCAGGCATACCTGGACTATAAATTCTGTAGGATGGCTAGTTTTGAATAACTAAGTCTCTCTTCACACACGAAATCACTCGGATTTCATTCTAAGTCGCTCAGCATCGATCGTGCTCGGATATACTTGTTATCCGGACCACTTTGCTCTCATATCGCTCTTATCTGGACTTTGTTCTCCTCTGGAAACTCACCCTCTTTTTCCCGGAACCCTTCTGGTTGTCGTTCTTGGCCGGATTTGCTTCCTAAAAACACTATTCTTTGTAGCAAACCCTTTTCAACACACAGCCTTACCCTCAGAACCCCAGGGATGGACATATCTACCCTACCTCGCACCCACCTGACCTTTTCATTCTACAGCGGTGAAATCTTTATCTTCATATTGATTTCTTGTGTGGGCCACATGTTATGGATGAAAACATTGTGATCTGGGATTTTTGATGATGGTGTAAAGGGGGAATTAAGCCCAGGAGTAATGTCCCTGGCAAGCTCCTGCTCTGCAGAAGGCCCCTCTGATGGTGAGTAAGAAGAATCTGAATCTGTCAAAGAGTCAGAGGAAGTGTTTGATTCTACATCTGAATCCGTATCTACAGAGTCCATTTTGTAAGTGTCCATTGACAAAATACTATACCTGTTTGGGGATGAGACTGTTGGAGACCCAGAACTCTGCGGGCCTAGGCTTTTCCCGATTTCAAATATTTGGCGGCTTCCACCTTTGACATCTTGGCGATCTTGGCTCACCAATCTGAGGAGTCTTCCTTTTCTGGGGAAGCATCCTTGGACTTCTTGAGTAGTTTTCTGACTTTTCGGTCAATTGTGTCTTGGATCTCCAGGGAGATCGCTTCTTCCTCTGAGTCAGCATCTGCCACTCGGGCTTTCCTTGCAGGGCCTTTGCCCTTGTTCCTTTTACAAGATGACTTATGATCGCCACCCAAGAATTTGCATTCAGGGCAGGAGATCTTGGGCATTTTGCAGTCTCTGGCACCATGCCTGGTGCCCTTGCAGTTGTAACATTTGAGGGTGCTACTCCCTTTCTTTGTGTTGACCACATCAATGTCCATGGCGTTTGGGTCACGGTTGGACTTCCAGGTCCCATTTGTCTGGTCTCTCCAGATGCGTGTCTTGCCTTGAAGGAAATCAATCAGTTCAAGATTGTTTCTGATCTGCCTTGCATTCTCCAGGAAGACATCTAGGTTGTTGGAGGACTTGCTCATCCTTCCCATGTCCTCAATGATCTCCTTTCAGAGACCTCCAGATCAGAGAAGGTGGATGGCATGTTTGGGGTCTACCCCCAATTGTTCATATTTGGGTTGCCATTTGATGAGGAAGTCATCTATCCTCATCCAGCCTTGCTTGAGCTCTTTGAGCTTCTTCGTGTTCCAGATGTTCTGGTTCAAAGTCCGAAAGAGCAATTGGATCTCGGTCTCCATGGCTGCCCATAAATATCCTTTCATGGGGTTGTACAGCCAACTGAGGCATACTTGTGCAAAATTGCCTGCCTTTTCTCCCTTTAGGTAGGACAGTACTGCAGCGACAGCCCTGCATGTGGGCCCACCATTCCTCAAACTTTGCATAGGATCCATCATAGGACCTGGGGTCTTGAAATATTTCCACCTTCAAGGAGGAGGGGGCATGAGGTGCGGCTGCGGATGAACTAGAGCCTGCACCTGATGGTCCAGCCATCTGGGAATTTTCAAGAGTGGCAATCCGAGCTGCCAACTTCC
>JBBPLR010001099.1:0-10144 GCA_038089915.1 Sutorius australiensis
GTTTGCTGTGCTTCTAGTCGGGATTTTTACTAGCGGCCTTGCCAGTATTGTGATTGGGTCAGGAAGATTGACTCTCGAATCTGTCAAGTCGTTACCACCAGAAGCTCCACCCGGGCGTGGGATGCTTGTCTCTGGAGAGACGGTGGTTGTTCTTCGGGGCAACAAGCTTGCCGTGGACGCTATCAAAAAGGGAAAATTCAACTTGCGTGGTGGCAAACACTGGCTTGGCGCTCTCCGCGTATGCTCGCTTCTTTACATTGTGGAGTTCTTAGTCCAGGTTATCTTCATTCCCCAGGGAATGACGTTTGGCCTTATGGCCTTCATCGTCTCCCTCTCCGTGTCTTGGATGTGCAACCATCACTTTTCCTCGCTTCAGGAAGAGCTTCAGACCGACTCACTGTTCACCAAGTTGGGAAGGCCCGAGATACGCGGGTTTCGCGTTGGAACCAGGACAGTGACAGCAGTCTTCGTCTGTCTCCTGCTTTTCCATGACGTTCACCACCTCGCTTCTTCCAACGAATACAACCGAATCCTCACTACCTTGCTCCCAGATGCTACTCCGGTCTGGAGGAGTTGGAAGGATAGGGTCATCGAACAGCTACAGAATGTGAACGATACGTCCCTGTCGCATCTAGAGGTGAATGGAGAGGATGATGAGCACCTTTCCGAAGTCGATAAGAAATTCTTGTTGTCTATCCTCGAAGACGCGGCAATGGCATTTCACGAGTATTTCCACCTTTGTACAACGCTACCTTACGTTTCACTCAAGGAGCACTAGTCCGCCTCGTGCCGCGCACTGATACCCATGCACATTTATTTGTACAGATATTTAGATCGGAGCTTTAAGATTCATAACAACTTGGTCTGCAGCATGTAACTCTTACCACACCCTCATCATGCATTTACTTGGTTCCTTTTCTGTCGCATTTCTTTTTCGTTCTCCAATAATGTGCTCGTTAATTTTCATTTGAATCAAGGGCAAACATTACCGAGCAGGTAGGCGTGATGCATGACCGTTGACGGGTTTTGCAGTTCACTACGCCTACACGTGTCTCGCGCGCGTTCCACAGTTTATGTATCCCGCGCTGGAGAACGCATGTTTCCCGCACCAAACACGGCGTGCTGATGATCGAGGTATAAAGGAGGTGCATGTGGGGGCGCATAAAGTGAGTAGTCAATTTCATCGCCCTCCCTGTCTACAAAGTTACTCCCGCGTAGGTACCCAGCCATCATCCCCATCGCCCGGGAAAGTTTGAAACATCACCCAGATAAGGTCACCACATTCTGGTCTCTAATGAAATCGTGGGCACTCATGTTAGCTGTAGGGTAGCTACCAAAGCCCGCACCATCGTCATCGGGGATATCTCACCACGCGCCATCGTATCATGGCCTGGAGAAATCCCCTCGTCGACTCCAAGTTCGCGCTCAACGCTCTCGGGTTCATCGGCCTCATAGGCGGCACCGAGGTCGTATCTGTCCTGGCGATGATCCCCCTTTATCGCTATCAGCGCTTTCTGGGTTGGTACAATACGCCAGGAAGTCTCGATATTGCTCGGCATCTCTTCAATTTTGCAGGCTCTTTTCAAACGCGGTCGTACAGAAATCAGTCCCCCACCTCGTTGCTCGGCTTCGATAGCAAGGCCGGCCCTTGCTTCGTACCTGCTTTCTCCGGAGAGGAGATGCCTACGGGTCATCTAGGTTATCTGACTCTCGAACGATCGAAAGAGGTGGCCAGCGAGACGGACAAAGCGGTTGTGGAGGAGGATGTTATCCCGCCCGCCTACGTTACTCTCGTTGACCTCGGCAAGGTCGATTTGGACAGCCCGTTTCCGCCGTTACACACCTCCCATACCGTATTCGCGCTCATTCCGATGGCCGTCAGTATCGTCACATGCCTTTTATGCGCTCTGGTCGCCGACTGGTGTATGTTTGCCGTAATTCTCGACGGCATTATTACGAGCGGTTTCGTCACCATGGTGATTGGGTCTGCGCGTTTAAGAATCCAGTCGCCTAGGCTGTCAACGTTGCAGGCCCCATGCGGACGCGGCATACTTGTGTCTGGGGACACAGTAGTTGTCGTTCGAGGTGAAGAGGATGGAATCAGCGTAATCACGAAGGGAGTGTTCGAATTAAAGGGTGACAAGCACTGGCCAGCCCTGATTTATTTCTGCTCCCTGGCCTACCTCGTCGAATCCTTGGCGCAGTTTATCGTCATCCCGCAAGGAACCCTCTTTGGACAGATCATGTTCGTGACCTCCATCGGCGTGTCCTGGGTTTACAGTTACTGCCTCGTCTCTTTCAAGACGGAGAGGCTTCAAGCCAAATCGTTGTTTGCCGCGCTGGGCCAGCCTAGCGCACGCAACCTCCCCGCTGGGTCCAGAACGTCGAAGGCAGTCCTCATCTGCCTCCTCCTTTTCTATGACGTACGTCATCGGGCCACCCGGAATGATTATAAGCGCATCCTCTCGGTTTTCATCCCGGAAGACACCCCACTCTGGAAGGTTTGGAAGGACAAGGTCGCCAGGCAGCTGGCTAATGCAGACGACGTACGCCTATCCCACTTGGAGCTCAGCCAGGAAGATCAGAGACTCCCGTCTGGTTTAGAAAGGAGAATCTTACGGGATCACCTCCGGGATGCAGCCACCGCATTTACGGGTTACAATTCTGTCTAGTCTTTCAATTCTGCGCTTTGTATCTATTCGTCTTCACAGATACTACACACTCTTTTTATATCATAAATTATGGAGAACCTTGAATCAGTATATGGATTTTGGTTGTCAACATTCTCTACATCAGATTATGGGGGTCGGACAAACCGTCTAAGAGCGTCCGGACCAGCATGATTCGTCAAACAAGCCATTGGGCGGATACGTGTCTCATGAGCACAGCACCGGTATAGTTCGCGGAGGCAGACCAGGCGACGCCGTCCCCGCAGTCATCCCCCACCCAAACACGTCTAACGAAAAAAAGAAAGAAAAAGCACGTGCTTCCAAAGACCCTCAAAGCCCGAACTTATGGCCCAAAGGCGAACCGGTACCGCACACACGCACGTACGCGCGCTCCCACACACCCTACAATCTAGCCTCCATCCACGCCCCCACGCCAACATCCCGCGCAAACGCCTCCCACCTTTTCCGCCCCCGCCGCTCTTCCGCCATGCGTCGCTCTGCCCACGCGACGATCCCCCGCGCGAGCAATGCGACGTCCTCGCGCATGTGTGCTGCATGCAGGCAGATCCGGACGCGGGCGGTGCCCTTCAGGACGGTAGGTGGGAAGATTGGTTTGGTGTGGAGCGCCACTGGGGGCTGTGGTGTCAGTGTCATCGGGAATGGGATTACGGGCGGGTGCGAGGGTGAGGGTGAGGGATCTGGGACGGCGGGGGGAGCAAAGGAGGATGCCGCGTAGAAGAGTAAGAAGGATGATAGCGAGCATGGTTCGGGCGTGAGTATCGGTATGATTGGCGTCGGGCGGGACAAACCCAGATCAGAGTGTGTGTTTTTGTTCTGCGGTATGTTGGAGGGTGCATTATCTTGCCGTTATTGTTCGTTACGAAAATCAATCTCTGGTCTTGCTTCGTCGGAGATCGCAGGCTCGAGATGATCAGGAAGGCTAAGTAAGGATGGGGGATATTTTTTCAGCTCCGAGCGAAGGAGATCGACAAAGTACGTCGAAATGTCGAGCAAGTGTGTGGAGAGCTAAAGGACAGAAAGTGTTACAACCATAGACATAAAAGTTGAAGATAACCCACCGCTTCTGCCGTACCATCCTCGAGCATATCAAACGAACAGTTGATCGCGACGATGCTTGCGAACGGAAGCGTCGTAGTATATATGAGGCTCTTGGCATAATTTAGCAAATAATCCTTCACAAGTTCCGTCGTCAAGAGTACAGCTACGCATCCAAGTTATCAGCATAATCATTCCGACGGACTTGCAAAGTCTCTCACCTCCGGAGGAAGCCAACGCCTTACCAAACGTATGGAGTCTCAGGAATATCCTCTTTTCCAACCCCAGATCAGCGACCAACCCACGTCCCTTTGGACCATAAATGCCTGTGGCATGTGCCTCGTCGACGATCATGTACCCATTGCCGAGGGGCAACATTTGCTCCATGCATTCTACCATGCGAGTGAGGGGGGCGATGGTGCCATCCATGCTGTACAGACTCTCGACTGCGATAAATACGCTGGCCTTGCCATTTTTCACATCCTCGCGGTCCTCGACGAGTTTGGAGAGGGCGAGGCGTGGACCATAAACGGAATTGTGGGGAAAGGACAGGAGCGAGTCTGGGCTGAGCCTCGAGAGGCGCATACCCTCGTGTACCGAGGCATGAATGTGCGCGTCATACAGGACGTCTCCCGGTTGCGGGACCGCAGAAAAGAACCCGACATTCGCATCAAATCCCGAATTGAAAAGAAGGGCTGCTTCGGCGCTGAAAAACCGACACAGACGGGACTCGAGCTCGACATGGGGCTGAGCGGGGACGAGCAAACGAGACCCTCCCGATCCGAGGATGTTTGGAGATGCAGCGAGAGCGGAGAGAACGGCATTCTTCAGTGCGGGGGAAGTTACCCTAACACCGGGAAAACGTTACTGACTCAGTGAGGGTGCTCACGGTCCCCATACACGTTGGTCGCGGAGTCTCACAACTTGACAACACACGCACGTACACACGCTCTCGCATCTGCTGTTCCTCTGCCGTGCGCCACTCCGCTCACCCGACGATCCCCCGCGCGTGTGTGCTGCGTGTACGTAGATGCAGACCCAGACGGGTGCCCTTCAGGGTGGTGGCCATCATCTCAAGTACAGCCCTCGTACAGGAAGTATTGTACCAGTGATCAATCATGTTTTTGACGTTGCTTTACGTGATTTATTCCTTGTATGCTGATGGAATTATTCCTGGGAAAAATCTAGTATTTTGCACTCCACCTCGGTGGATGCGTTTCTTGTCAACAATTTATCGGAATTTGAAAAAAAAATACTACCGCTCACAACCAGTGACTCTCGGAATTTCCATATTTCGGGCTCGAGGAAATTTCCACGACCCACTACTGTTGCAAGAAATGCTGATATTCGTGCACAACTAACTAAAATGACATCCGGGTACCGCGGAGCAGGTTCGCAAGATAGATCCGAGTCGATTGACATTCTCTCCGATGCATTTCTGCGTGTGGTTGAAGTCGACTGAGATTAGGTGGATTTTTTGTGAGGTTTTTCCCACTCGGCCAAGTTACCTGGAATAGACCGTAAATGCTAGGTTTCCATGGCTTCGGATTGGTTAGTTGAAATTTGGGAGTGATGGTATACATGCGTTGACCATGTACAACCATCGTGTCGCGTCCGTCGAACATTGATTGCTCAAATCGCCTCGTGACTGCTATATCAGGCTTTCCTCGTTGCCTCGCACCCTGTCCACAGGACCACTTGCGGTGGGAAAACGTTGAAACAACCACTTAGTTATATCTTAATTAAATTAACTCTTCCCCATTGATTGAACCGACAACAATGAGTATATCTAAATGTAGATCTTATGCACTCAGCTCATGCGTGAAGGCGCGAGGGAGTTTACCTATTCCACGTACCGCTGATGTTCGTCTTTGATGATATCACCCTTCATAACAGGGTCTCCATGGCGTCCTGGATCTTGATGACAGGCGACTGAGTTGGTGAGACCATTTCTTTTGTTCTCCAGTAATGGGCTCGTACATGAACGGAACACGGCGTGCTGGTTCTCCTTCCGCATGACCGAGGTATAAAGGGCAGCTACCAAAGCCCACACCATCATCATCGGGGATATCTCCCCACGCGCCATCGTATCGTGATATGCCGGCCTTGGGAAACCCCCTCGTCGACTCCAAGTTCGCGCTCAACGCTCTCGAGTTCATCGGCCTCATAGGCGGCACCGAATTCATATATGTCCTGGCGATGATCCCCCTTTATCGCGGTCGGCGCTGGCTGGGTTGGTACAATGCGCCAGGAAGTCTCGGTATTGCTCGGCATCTCTTCAATTTTGCAAGCTCTTTTCAAACGCGGCCGTACGGAAATCGGTCCCCCACCTCGTTGCTCGGCTTCGACAGCAAGGCCGGCCCTCACTTCGTACCTGCTTTTTCAGGAGAGGAGTTGCCTACGGGTCATCTAGGTTATCTGGCTCTCGAACGATCGAAAGAGATGGCCAGCGGGATGGACAGAGCGGTGGAGGAGGAGGATGGAACCCCGCCCGCCTACGTTACCCTCGTTGACCTTGGCAGGGTCGATCTGGACAGCCCGTTTCCGCCGTTACACGCCTCCCATACCCTATACGCGCTCATTCCGATGGTCATCAGTATCGTCACTTGCCTTTTGTGCGCTCTGGTTGCCGATTGGTGTATGTTTGCCGTAATTCTCGACGGCATTATTACGAGCGGTTTCGTCACCACGGTGATTGGGTCTGCGCGTTTAAGAATCCAGTCGCCTAGGCTGTCAACGTTGCAGGCCCCATGCGGACGCGGCATACTTGTGTCTGGGGACACAGTAGTTGTCGTTCGAGGTGAAGAGGATGGAATCAGCGCAATCACGAGGGGAGTGTTCGAATTAAAGGGTGACAAGCACTGGCCAGCCCTGATTTATTTCTGCTCCCTGGCCTACCTCGTCGAATTCTTGGTACAGTTTATCGTCATCCCGCAAGGAACCCTCTTTGGACAGATCATGTTCGTGACCTCCATCGGCGTGTCCTGGGTTTACAGTTACTGCCTCGTCTCTTTCAAGACGGAGAGGCTTCAAGCCAAATCGTTGTTTGCCGCGCTGGGCCAGCCTAGCGTACGCAATCTCCACGCTGGGTCCAGTACGTCGATGGCAGTCCTCGTCTGCCTCCTCCTTTTCCACGACGTACATCATCTGGCCACCCCAAATGAATATGATCGCATCCTTTCGGTTTTCGTTCCGGACGTCACCCCACTCTGGAGGGTTTGGAAGGACAAGGTCATCACGCAGCTGGCTAATGTAGATGACGTACGCCTATCCCACTTGGAGCTCAGCCAGGAAGATCAGGGGCTCTCTGAACGAGACAGGGGAATCTTACGGGATCGCCTCCGGGATGCGGCCGCCGCATTTACGCGTTACAATTCTGTATAGTCTTTCAATTCTGCGCTTTCATAGTCAAAGAGCATGTACTACTGATGCATGGTTAGGATCGTATCTATTCGTCTTCACAGGTACTATACACACTTTATACCATAAGTTATGGAGAACCTTGAATCTGTACATGAATTTTGGTTGTATTCTCAATATCTGATTATGGGGATCAGACAAACCGTCTAAGAGCGTCCGAACCAGCATGATCCGTCAAACAAGCCATCGGGCGAATACGTGTCTCATGAGCACAGCACCAGCATGGTTCGCGGAGGCAAACCAGGCGACGCCGTCCCCGTGGCCATTCCCCACCCAGACACAAAAAAAGAAAAGCACGTGTTTTCAAAGACCCTCAAAGCCCGAATCTTATGGCGCAAAGGCGAACCAGCACCGCACACACGCACGTACGCGCGCTCCCACACCCTACAGTCTAGCCTCCATCCACACCCCCACGCCAACATCCCGCGCAAACGCCTCCCACCTTTTCCGCTCCCGCCGCTCCTCCGCCATGCGTCGCTCTGCCCACGCGACGATCCCCCGCGCGAGCAATGCGACGTCCTCGCGCGTGTGTGCTGCGTGCAGGCAGATCCGGACGCGGGCGGTGCCCTTCGGGACGGTAGGTGGGAAGATTGGTTTGGTGTGGAGCGCCACTGGGGGCTGTTGTATCAGTGTCATCGGGAATGGAATTATGGGCGGGTGCGAGGATGAGGGTGAGGCGTCTGGGACGGAGGGGGGGGTAAAGGGAGATGCCGCGTAGGAGAGTAAGAAGGAAGATAGCGAGCGTGGTTCGGGCGTGAGTATCGGTATGATTGGCATCGGGCGGGACAAACCCAGATCAGTGTGTGTGTGTTTGTTCCGCGGTATGTTGGAGGGTGCATTATCTTGCCGTGATTGTTCGTTACGAATATCAATCTCTGGTCTTGCTTCGTCGGAGATCACAGGCTCGAGATGATCGGGAAGGCTAAGTAAGGATGAGGGATATTTTTTCAGCTCCGAGCGAAGGAGATCGACAAAGTACGTCGAAATGTCGAGCAAGTGTGTGGAGAGCTGAAGGACGGAACGTGTTACAACCATAGACATAAAAATTGAAGATAACCCACCGCTTCTGCCGTACCATCCTCGAACATATCAAACGAACAGTTGATCGCGACGATGTTTGCGAACGGAAGCGTCGTAGTATATATGAGGTAATTTAGCAGATAATCCTTCACAAGTTCCGCCGTCAAGAGTACAGCTACGCATCCAAGTTATCAGCATAATAATTCCGACGGACTTGCGAGGTCTCTCACCTCCGGAGGAAGCCAACGCCTTACCATACGTATGGAGTCTCACGAATATCCTCTTTTCCAACCCCAGATCAGCGACCAACCCACGTCCCTTTAGACTATAAATGTCTGTGGCATGTGCCTCGTCGACGATCATGTACCCATTGCCGAGGGGCAACACTTGCTCCACGCATTCTACCATGCGAGCGAGGGGGGCGATGGTGCCATCCATGCTGTACAGACTCTCGACCGCGATAAATACGCTGGCCTTGTATGCTCGCAAAATGAGTGTGAAAAGACACGGTCCAGAACGCATGGACGCACAGGGTGTGGAACTAGTTGACGCAGGTGGCTTGTATACCTTGAAGTCCGACGGTTCAACCGTAGGGGGAACGCCACTCCCAGAAGACGGAAGCAGAGGGGTATCAGACATTGGAATGGATTGTTCTTTGTAGAGCTATGGAGCAACTTATCAACAAGAGCCTTATTGCTACGGGGACCACACGGACAGGCGGTCGAATCCACCAGGCGCGTCGTTGATTTACCGCCTGCGACACGAAAACCTAGATAAAGGCATGCGAGTATTGGAATCGATGAGACAAGCTTTGCCTGAAGGAGATCCGTCAGGAAGATCAAACTGTCTCAGTTCACGGGCCTCAGGGCGAGCCAGCAAGCACGCCTTTTGGGACAAGGCCCGTAAATCGAACGCAAATTACATGAGTGCATCATATACATGGAATGAAAAAGCAAGCATCAACGGTATCAGTACTCACCAACGAGATGTCTGTTTAATATCTGGCAGTAGAGCCGAGACGACCGTAGCGAGCAAGTGTAGGCTTTAGTGGTTGTTTACGCCTATTTTCACCTAAACCCCGTTCAGAGTCGGACCTTACGACTACGCGACTCACGAACGTCAGCATGTCCAATCATCACCACCATAACGATGGAGGCTGCGGTCATGAAAGTCACGACAACGACGCTGGAGACGTTGGTCCCAATGATAACCTGTTCCCCTATATTGACCGCCCTCATGTGGTTGCGTTAAATGCGACGGGACCCGGACATCATTAAACCATGGCACGAACGTATGAACGAACAAGTGGTACGCGACAGGAAAGTCCCGTGTCTCATCCATTGAGTCGGCTTTAGTATTTGGATTCCGACGCAGATGATCAATTGTAAGATTCGGCGCTACATCATGCTCGTAACCTAGCGTTCCTAAATGGTGCCTTATATGAAGAATCGTCCGCGTACCGTTCACCGGCGCTGTCAAGCTGCGATCTCTCCTTCTGAAAGCCGGTCCTGGTGATCAGACGCCGCAAAAAGTTGTCTTGGTGTGTAGATCGTGAAGTATGTAATAATCATGGCATCTGGCCTGGATTCATTCCTTGTGAAGTAGATCCTTCTGCGTTGCGCTGCATAAAGGATTGCAACATTTCATAGTTCACAGTCCCGCCTCCTGTATTATACATTCCAGAATTCACGAGTCCGTTTACGTTTGCCTTGACGTGAAGGTCATCAATATGTATCCCAAAGCGACCCACAAAGAACCTACAGGTAAGCCTGCGGGTACATTTGGAACCGTGTTATACGTGTTGGGGGTATGGACATCCCGGGCGTGTTCAGCGTCTGACTTGAGGTGGTACGAGAATGTTGGGCTTGTTGCAATTGCTGGCGTCGCAACTGTTCTTGCTGCGCCCGCAGAAAATGTGCCAATAGTTGCTTTTGTTTGGCCGGTTCGAGGCCTTGCAAGCGAGCTAGAATCGCTGGCGG
>JBBPLR010001100.1:0-10139 GCA_038089915.1 Sutorius australiensis
TGTAGGCAAGAGGATAGAATAAAAGGACTAAGGACGTAAGGTCCTTGGTCAAGCTACTTATACTACTCACATGCTGTGCTAGGGCTACGGGTACAGCTAAATATGGAGGAGGCATGTAGTACGCGCGACGGTGGTAGAATGGAAGAGTGGAGTGGACATGAGGAGTGGAGTGGAATGGAAGAGGATCGAGATAAGAGATCGAGATCCGATACATAAGATGAGATGAGATCAATTGAGATCCAGATAGGATCGGGATCGAGATTAGATCGCATCGAGTGAAAAATGAAAAGTAGGGCACAGGGTGCCTGTCGTACAGAGTACTCGTCGTACAGGGTACTCCCTGCGTGTTCCCATAACACAAATCAATGGGAAGAAACTTACAGGGTTCAATAAGCCTGACTTTGTCAATGGGGGAGTAGAGGCAACATGTACAATGGGTAAGAGCCCTGCCCATTCGTCTGCATGGCATATTGAAACTTTGACTGGCTGAGGTGGTCTGTCAGTAATGGCTCATCCCACTGCATGGGCAAACCTACAATACAATGAGGAACATCTCTCAGGGAAACATTGCCACAAAAGCAAACAGAGAGGTCCAACATATTGAGAGTGAACCTGTGTGGTTGGTGGGTGGTTCTGACATGGATGACAGTTGACATTGTTCCAGAAAATGTGAAACAGGGAGACACGGGGGTGGTTGGAAAGATGTGTACATGCAGCCTGTGATGAAATCTGATTGTCATGTGACCTTAAACTTCAGCATCACTCAGATCATCAGCAACAGAGTTTCTTGTGTCTTGTGTCTCAGATAGTTGCAGATGCACCTAACCTTGCATATTCTGCCAGCACAAGCATTCATGCAATTAGGCTGCATCAACTATGCTTGTTGTATACCTCTTTGAACTGCATGTTCCTTATCGATATAATGGCAAGATCTTCAAAACCCTCCCACCTTGATACAAACGGTAAGTATTGAACTTGACATCCTTCCAAATCCAACCATTTCACAGCGTTCATGGAAGTCAACCACAAGTACCTTGTGTGCAAAGTGTGCCCGGATTCCAGTGGTCAAAAAGTTTTATGGTGTTGTCATGCTGTAGATCATGCAAATTCAAAGAGGCATCAGCAGAATCTTGACAAAGCAACAAAAAGGAAAGGATGGCATATACTGCTTGTGCATGGCCCACTCAAAATATCTCAGCCTACCCCATCAATGATGCAGGACATGCCTTTGGATGAACTATTTGAAATGCATGATGAGGCAGAGAGAAATCCACCAGTACTTTCCCATTCTAGTGAGAGGAACAGAAATCCACCAGTGCTGCCTTGATTGAGTGTTACCACAGGAACATCAAGAAGTCGTGCTGCACCATTGAGCCAACTCTGGGAGGAGTTCCAAGCAGAACACACTGTTATCCTGGATGACTACTTTGAGGAAGTCCAACAGAAATTGGAAAGTGGTGAATCGCTCTTTTCCTGTGTTCTTCCACCCCTCAAGGAGGAACTGCAAATTGAAGATGATGGTGATGACGACCCCTCTGAATCAAGCATTGAGATGCTCTTTTCAGACTACAGAATAGATGTTGATGGTGTGTATTTGCGTTAGTGTCCATTCCAGTGCTCAATGCCATGCAGCCATCATCAATAGAGCCTCTCGCTGTACAAAATCAGAAGTGCCATTGGCCCTTTTCCCTGAACTGCCATTCTACCCTTGGAAGTCCTTGGCAATGTAAAATGAAAAAGTCAGGTGGGTGCAAGGTAGAGTGGATATGTCCATCCCTGGGGTTTTAAGGGTAAGGCTGTGTGTTGAAAAGGGTTTGCTATGGTGAATAGTGTTTTTAGGAAGCCAATCCGGCCAAGAATGACAACCAGAAGGGTTCTGGGAAAAAGAGGACAAGTTTCCGGAGGAGAACAAAGTCTGGATGAGAGCAATATGAGAGCAAAGTGGTCCGGATAACGAGTATATCCAAATGCAATCAATGCTGAGCGACTTAGAATGAAATCTGAGTGATTTTGTATGCAAAGAAAGACTTAGTTTTTTTTAAAACAGCCATCCTACAGACTTTTACAGTCCGGGTATGCCCGGGACTGTAGCTATAGAGACAGCATAGCACATGTAAAGTAACCAAAAAGGGTGTCGAAACACATGAGAATGTCCGCGAAGGACGAAGTAATAGTCCGACTGGTTTCAAAGTGAAAACCACTAGTCTGAACCCTGGAAGAGTATCCGCATCACATCTGGAGGGGAATCCGGACCAACTGGATAAGCAGAAAACATCAGAAAGAGGTCCAGACACGTACCAGGTGTATAAGGTTGCCTGGGTACTCCTCGGATGGACTTGGGACTACAGATGGATGCTTGAGGGACGCTGTAAAAACCTAGGATATGGACCTAGAGAGTTGTAGCTCTCTACAGTGGTATGTTGGGACAGTCACCCAACCACCTTTTGCTGAATATACACAGGAACTCTTGACACACCTCCTCTTTAGTTCTTCTTGCCTCAGGTTCTCACACATACAGCAAGCTGTGATCTTGAGCTGGGCAAAAGCGCTTGGGGCACCCAAGGTGCCTTCAATGTATGCCATAAAAAAAAACATGAGAACATATATTGAATCTTCTCAGGTCTCCGACTGAGAAGGTGACCACGAGGTCAGGTAACGTGTTCTACTTGAATACTATCAACAAGGTGATTACCATGGTAAGTGATCGTGGCCTATCTTCCAACATGTTGTTCATGGCACTCACTGGACATAGGATTTCGCTAATCCACTCACACGATTTGCAATGCAGGAGTATCCCAAGGATGGGGAAGGTCATATGTTGCAGGTTCACCATGGAAGCAAAATGCTGGTGAACATTCCAGACAGTCTTGCACCTCCATGCGTCCATATTGATTGTGTAGTCTACTTTGTTGATGAACTTCTTCAGGAGTCAACGGGTCAGTACTTCATACCAAAGAAATTCTTTCAAGCAAGAATGTCCAGGGAGAAAGGGTCTATGGAGCACACTGTTTTTGCATTGGGCCACAAAGTGTCTAAGACCCCGGTTCGTCCTTCAGCATTTGTAGCAGCCCATCAACAGATTTTCTCTCTGATCACAGGATGGATTCTTGGTGGATTTGGAAAAGGTCATTGTTCCAGTCTCAATATTCCTCAACACATTCAAAGACCTCCAGCATTGGGCAGGTAGCTCCACAATCAAGTTTACATGTGTGTCACATCATTACAAGGATTGTACACTAAGTTGAAAGCCTTCCATAGCTTCCTCCGCCACATTCTCCAATCTGATGCCAAACCCACTTCGGGCAAAGTTGGGTGGACAAATGGTCTATACTGTCCTGCTGATCATATTTATGGACGATGTGTCTGGGAACATCTCAAAGCAGTGGAACAAGCACCATGTAGTCTATGTCTTGAATGCACTATTGCCACAGGCAATAGTTGAACAGGAGTTCTCAATCTGATTCATGTCAGGGTCACCGCATGCAACTCCAATGGAGTTGATGCAAGGCCTTAAAGAGTCAATCCAGTTAAGTTTGTGTAGTTCAAATACTGGATTTTCTACTGAGCCATTTGCCAGGAAAGCAACTGATAACCCAATCGTGACATTCAATATCAAGGACCAGGAAGAGGTAATGGTTATTCCATACCCGCTGATTATGTCAGGTGACAATCCAATGCAGGCAGAAGAGTGCAGCCATGGCAGGCTGAAGTGCAACTATTTCTGTCATACTTGCAAGGTTGGTGGTACAAACACTGAGAAGAAAACTAATGGGGGATACTGTGATATTTTCCAAGTATTTTCCAAACATTCTGCTGTTGCAACAGGCTAACCCATTCATTTCAGTGTGGTGAATTGCATACACCTGAAGATACCCACACTCAAATCAAGAACCAGGTCCAGCTTTCCATGCTTTCCAGCAGCACTGAGAAAGTCAGGTCCACTGTCAGCCATTCTGGAGTTTGTGATGCCACAACCTCCGCAATTATGGATAGGCTCCTTGGCCTTGGCAAGATCCTTCAAAAGAGAACAGCTGGAAAGTCTGCACTACCGGAAGCAGATGTTATGGCACATTTACAAAGTGAGCTGGATGTGCTACTCAGGAGTCAATCAATCAATGACTATATCAACCCACTGCTTGGGATACAAGGACTGGACATCCACAAGGATATGTGACAGAAATCCTACATATGATACTACTTGGGATTGTCAAGTATTTCTGGGGCCAAACCACCTACCTACTTGACAAAGCTTCTTGGCTTGAGATCTTTCAGACTTGACTGGAATCCATTAGCAAAGATGGATTGAACTTGTCAGAATACACAAGTGCACGTGCAGCCACTTGTCGGCCCCACTAGCCTGTCTGCCTCCATTCTCTGTGTGCAGGGCCTTGCCGACCTGGACACCACCATTCTTGGTGCCAGGGTAGCTACATTCATTCCACTTGTACCTGTACTTTCTCTGTTCATACCTACTTACTAGTAGTCTCCCCCTTTTTTCATCCCTTCATTCTGTATCTTACCATTTAGATACAAGTATTCATATCCTACAGTATATAAACTATCAGACATTGACCACTACCTCAGTCCGTTCTACCACACAAGACTAAGGTGAGCTGGTCCCTTAGTTTTCCCAAGCAACCCACTTACCTTGTACATAGACTTATTCCATCTAGGTACTTACCAAATCCTAGTCTGTTCTACCACACAAGACTGAGACTTATTCCATCTAGCTGTGCATTTTTGCCCATACCATTGCTCAAAATCTTACAGAACTCTCCAATGCTTTATGCTGATTACATTGTCAGGTACAAAGGTAGTCTTGTTGGAAGGCATTTCAAAAGTCTCGCTCAAGTCATGCCTTATCTGATTTATGACCTTGTGCTGGAGGCAGTCCTCAAGGGCTGGTTGGTAATTGGTCAACTTGTTGTCCTTCTCTGGCATATGACAATTGGAGATACAGAGTGCTATCTCATCAGTACCTCCCTTCTCTCGAATGTTCTACCTAATCACATTCCCTAGGCTGACCTGTCATGTGTCATTGATGGCTTTCTCACTATCAGCACTAGATGTGCACCAAGTATCTTGATCATGAAAGCCAAGTTCCATTTCCTCATTAACCTTCCCATGTATATCAGATGGTTTGGTCCTGCTATCCTCTTTTCAACTGAGCATTATGAGTTGTTCAATTATGTTTTCCATCTTGCATCAGTCTATAGCAATTGCCAGGCACCAAGCTGCAATGCATGTCAACTTTTTGCAGCACTAGACCATGTGAAGCACATTGTCACAGGTGGCCTATGGTATGACCCTTTGGCTGGAAAATGGGTCAAAGCAGGGCAAGCTGTCATCAAATACATTGGCAATCATCCTCATCAGTACCACATTCTTGGTTTACCTGTTACAGAAACTCCAGAAGTTGGCAAGTATCTCTTATCACTTTTTTATGTGTGTGATGGTCCACTGATACTCCCTGGAGGTACTGCACAATTGCTGACACATAAAAAATCAAATGGATCATTGGAAATTATACCCCCCATCAATTGGAAAGAGACGTTGGCTGCACATTATCCTTGTGCAGCATCCAGCACTTTATGGCCACAAGGAGCTCAATTCTACTGAGTTACATTTTTTATGGTGGCAGAAGGGGACAAGCTCCAGGTGCAAAGTCATGTTATCATCAAACACAATGACAGGTATCGGATTGGTACAATCAAGGAAATCTTAGTCCCTCTGGGGAGTCATACTGTCTCTCATGTCATAACAAGCCTCTTCGAATTTCTCCCAGAGTTGCACCCTTGCCTCTGTGTACCATGCATCAAGTATCTGACACCAGAAAAAATAATCATTGGTCCTCCTGGTGTAATCCATGTTTTTGCCACATCACAATTGCGGCTAATCCATACTTATTAGGGCGTTGTTTGTATAGCAAATATTCAGCATGACTGTGTTAATTCCGGCTGCGCTTCCATATGAAATATATCCAAACAACAAGAACATTTGATTACTTCACAAAGCAAAGCACTCATTGATCATGCACCTACTAACTCTTATATAGCCAACACATCCACAATTCACAGTCACCAGCATGTCAAGAAACTTATCTGGGAGTTGAAACAACCCAAACCCCTAGGTCAGTAGATCACTTGCTGAGGTGTCTGAGCTTGCTGGACAGGGATTGAGACAAGTGCACAATTCTAGACTTGACTTGGGAGCAGCTTATGCTCTGAGTACTAGTGGGGACTGGGGAAGTATCCTCCTACCAGCTTCTGGTGAGGAAATCCAAAGTGAACTAGACTGGGGTTAACCAGCTAGCACCTCTGGTATATATAGCAGAGATCTATTTACATATGTTGCAATCTAATCTATAGATGTACAACTAAATAAGGGAGTAGTCCTTGAGGTTGCAATGAGGTTGCAGAGCCTCAGAATGGAAGCATAGACATAGCCTTCAAGGCTATGTGGAATGGAAGTTAATAAATAAGAATGGAATAGAAAACATGCATGCAATGCATGTGTGCATAGAAGAAAGGGGGATAGCCCCTATCACATTAAATACTTGCTGCCTACATGAGGTGTGGCAGAATGAAAGATCATGCATGCCATCAAGGCATGGTGAGGCAGCGGCCTCATGGTGAGCATGAGGGATTCCAGATCCCTAAGATCTGATGAGATCTGATCTAGATCAGTGATGCCATATGCATCCTGGACTCTATAATAATGTCATCAATGGTAATCAATACCATGTGACTGATAAGATAATCAGTCCTGCTGATAAGCTTGATTTTATCTTCGAGATAAGATGATAGACTTAGTGACTGGAATGTGCTTGCACATCTAAGTGGCACTAGAAGTCTAGGAACTTGAGTAAGGCGTCAAGCCTTCTGTAGAGCATCTAGCCCTTGCTTAGGGGTGTCTAACCCGAATATAGGGGCTTTAGAATGGCACTAAAATTGACCTGTAACAGACTTCTTTGCTCAACCTTAAGTAATCCTTAAGCATCTCACCTTGAACTCAACCTACACTTCATGTAGTGTCATTACCTTGACTAGGCTTGAGACTGTCATCTCAACCCTATACCCAGGCTTGGACCGGAGTTTGTCACTCCTGTCCTACCCTTGACATCCAGACCATCTGTCTGTATCCTTGAACCCTTGAAGGGCTACACCCAATCCTACCTGGACCAGGTGTAACAGATCTTCCATTGCAGGCTCTGGATGCCAAGGTCAGCCCATCCGGGTATTCTATTACAGGTGTTCTGGATTCCGGATCCTCAATTGTCACTATGTCAAAATGCATTTGGCAAGAACTGGGACTTCTGGTTCAATCTGATCATGTTATGCACATGTCCTCCATGAATGCCAGCATGGACACAACCATCGGTGTTCTAGAAAATATGGCGCTTGATTTTGGAGCCAGAGAAGTCATAGTTCAGGTCCAGATTCTGGCCCATGTTGAGAATATAGATATTCAAACATTATGTTTCATATTCCATAACCTATATTCTAGGGCTGAGTCTAGATCATGTCACATGACAGGTCACATGGCTAGACATCACATGACTGAGAGAACAGTCTAGGCCATTATGCTATCACTCTGACTCAGCACTAGAGTCATAGATAAGAGCTTCTATTGCTATTCACTCTTATCCTTATTGCTTATCCTTCTCACCTTATTGGTAGATAAGCATATTGGAAATGTGGTAAAGGGGATTACCACATATGTCAACAGGGTACAGGGTTATCACCATATCCTGGTTACTGACATCATGCTTCTATTTTGATAGATGAAGCAGGGTCAAGGGTTTCACCTTATATATTTCGACCCTCTGACCTGGGCCTAGGGCCTTATCCGGTTTGTCCTATCTATTGTTCTACTTATATAGTAATGGACAAACACTACCATACACTATGATGTAGTATATAAAGGAGCCTTGCTCCCTTACAATCTTTAGCACTCGAAGTACTCTCTTCAGTACTCACTCGCAGTGAGGGACCTAGCATCTATAAGCTACTGGATCTACTACCTAGCAATCCTCATACTTGTCCTTGTATCTCTTACCACTGCCTGATATCTTCGTCCTCATACAAGTGACTCCTCATCAAGTAAGCCTCTCTATACTTGATATTCCTAGAGCTCCTTGTCCTCCTTCCTTGGACATTGCTTGTCAGCCAAGTCTGCCTGCTGTTGCTGGAATACCCCCACATGGATTATTTCATCAGCCCAAGCCAACTTCGACTTACTCCTAGGACAACCATTCCATTGCCTTATGAGCACTACCACTGAAGATTTCCCAGATGGATCACAAACTATCACTCTGCACAATCCAAACTCCAGAAAACAATATGCTCTACTGACCAAAGCCTGGTCAGAAGGTTGTCTGCTCTGTCGGGAGCATAAACACTGTAATGACCACCAATCCGTTGTTGAAATGGATTTGGATTTTTGAGTTTCGATGATCCACCTAACAGTTGGGGAGATTCCATGATCCCTTGCAGTTCTTCCACTTCTGCCACTTCTTCCTTTGCCACTTCTGCCTCCACCTTATCCGTTTCTTCAGTTTCCACTTTATCTTTTATGTCCACTTACCTGATTCCTTCCAAACATTATTCCTTCTTATCTTCCACTCAATCCATGCTTCATCTGGATTCTGTTTCCGCGGTTTTTGCAAACTATTCCTATGATACAATGTCCCATTCTTTGGCTTACAAGCTGGTTGCAAAGAAGGTTCATTCAGTTGTAGCCCCTATGGGTGAAGAGTTTCACATCATGTGTTCTCTTCTGGACGATCTGCTCGCTGGACTAAAACCTCTTCTGATTCATCCACTGGAATTTATTCCAGGAAAATGATTTACACAAGAACACTGTAGAGAGCCATCGCTCTCTATGTTCATAAACCCCTGTTTTCTAGTGTTCTAGGTATTCCGAAAATGTCTGGTGTCCAGTTCCATCTGTTCCGAAGTGATCCTATACTTTTCCGGACTTCAAAACACTTTATCCGCTCCGGAAATCCTTCATTTCAATCCGGAATATGTCTATTTCATTTCGGATTCACCTTATCCTGTTTGTGCATATGCATTTATACTTATCATTGACATCCAGAACACTTTCCAATGTGTTTAGGCACGTACCACATGTACCTGTCACTTCCTTGGTTACAGTCTTGGGTATACCCGGACTATAAATTCTGTACTGGTACTTCCAGAACAAAAAAAGAATCGAATCATCCGTGCACTCTTTCCTATCATCTTTGAGTCCATTCGCATCAGCAGAGTCGTCCTCTGGACCTCATTCTCCTCCAGATTTCTCTTCCTCCTTCTAGTCTGGAATTTTGGTCTCCTGGTGATCCTCTTCTTCCTAATCGCCCGGACCACTTTCCAGCACTGCAGGCAGTCTCAGCAAACCCTTTTCATCACCCAACCTTACCTACAGAACCCCAGGGACAAACACACTCGCCCTACCTCGCACCCACCTGATCTTTATCACCCACAACGCGCTGATGCTTTAGATCTCAACCCAGCAAAATGGCTCTGACCAGAAGAAGTGAAAATCCTCCATTGGCTTCTTCAAGAGCACGAAATGGCTTTTGCTTGGATTTATACCAAGCAAGGTCACCTTGATGAATGCTATTTCCCTCCAGTAAAGATTCTGACAGTTCCACATACCCCTTGGACACTCTGCAATATTCCAGTTCCACCTGCGATGTGGTCCAGTGCTATTCAAATCATAAAAGATCGCATCGCATCCTGAGTTTATGAACCGTCTATGGCCGCATATCACTCATGATGGTTTTGTGTCCTCAAACAAGATGGGAAATCACTTCGGTTGGTGCATGATCTCCAACCCCTGAATGGTGTCACCATCCAAGATGCCTCTACACCTCTGTTTGTCGAACACTTTGCCAAGTCCTTTGCAGGATTTGCAGTATATGGCATGATGGATCTATTTGCCAGATATGACCAGCATCCACTGCATCCAGAATCTCGGGATCTCACTACTTTCAACAGTCCGCTTGGTCCACATTGGTTGACTACTGTCCCAATGGGATATACAAATGCGGTACAAATCTATCAGGCTGATATGGCATTTATCTTACAGGACAAAATCCCTCACCATACTTACCTGTTTATCAATGACCTTCC
>JBBPLR010001101.1:0-10134 GCA_038089915.1 Sutorius australiensis
TCAGGTCAGATACTATCATACTAGGGGGTCTATGTCCCCTTGACGTTGCGTCTCATACCAGCACCTTACAAAGTGGTAAGCCGTCCAATAATAATCGTCAGGATACAGACTGCAGACAATTCCAACTTATCCATTACGCTCGCGTGTTTGCTGTTGTTGGCATACCGTCGCTTTGGATTGAATTGCCCGGTTCTTTCGTCCTACGTTTTTACGACGTCGCTATGCTGGAGAGGTCCTATTGGCCAGGCTGAAGGCGGCGCCATTGAAGATATGCGTTAAACCCAAGTATCTATTGGACAGGGATAATCAGCCCTTGGATTTATTGGAGAAAGTGATGAACCACGCAGCGCACATTGAAGAGATCCTTGCCCCTGTCTTCAATCCTGGACCCGGGTCGACACCACACCACTTCTTTCCAAACTTTCCTCGCATTCTCATCGCCTCCAGAAAATTTCGATACACAATAACAGCTTGGAGTGGTCTTCGGTGCTTTATATCAGAGGTAATGACGACAACCAAATCCTCCGCACAATGGAACTCTCCTAGGACGTCTGGTGTCGTGAAACCCAAACAACCTGAATGGCTTGTCGACTTTCTATTTACCAAACGTCCAATAAACCTTGGAGGAGTTCCTGTCCCTTCTGAGTGGCATGCAACAACTCTGACCCACATCCACAGGGTTCCGGTTACAAGTGGTGCCCGTGATACTCGGGTGATGTCTCCAAGACTCTTCCGAACATCGATTTATCTCACCCTTCTCGCCCTTTGACCGTCGCTCCACTCCTGTCGATTATTGTACCGGTATCTTGCATCAGCTTTCCACCGAAAGCTGAACTCGGGCTAAAATGCTTTTCTGAGCCCGACATCTCTGACGATTTCAACCTGCCCTTGAACAGAAATCTGGCAATACGTGCGCTTCGCAATCCGTCAATCTGTTCACTAAACATGGAAGCCTCCGTGGCTGGATCGACCACAGCCTTCAGCGCTTCAGAACGCGAACCCGATTATGTGTTCATAGTGTTTAGCATCGTGAGGAACGTTTTCCGGTTCACTGCGGCGAGCATGTTGGTTTAGAGGATGAACAGCCTTTTCATTGGTTACAACAAGTATGATCGGGACAATGAGTTCGATCCGAACTTCGTCCGCGGTGTCGACAACTTCTTCAATGTTTTCAATGTTCACATACAGGCCCTTTGACTCGGGCGTCTTGGACGCAAGCATCTGCACCTCGACCGCCGACCGCCCCATCGCGAGGCTTCCGCTTACAGTCATTTTGCCACAGCATGGTGCGGTCCCACCGGAAATCCCAGCCTGAGGCTCGCGAGTTGTAACGTAAAAACGATGGCCCTCATGCCTCGCCTACTATCTCGGTCAGTGTAGATCCGTGCCTCGTCCTTCGAGGGATCACATCTTCGTTGGGTCGCCACAGGCTGGTCGAGCAGCCACTCCTGACAGCACACCCTCAGCGCCCAGGACAAGTCATCACACCAAAATGCCGAGCTTTCAACATGTAGACGCAAAGTTCCCATCAAGATTTCGTAGGTTTGGATTGCACTTGGTATGTGCGAGCGTTGGCCCCATGACTAGGTCCTTCGATTTTGAATTTGAGCACACGAGGCAGTTCGGCGTTGTTTTCTTGCCCAGTTCCGATCAAACCTTTTTCTTTCATGAATCAAGGTCCGTAGATTGGTACTTCGCTAGGTTCAGGGTGTCTTCTGTTGACGCTCATTGTACCACGTTCCGGGGTAAGCGGTCACTATATGATTCCTTCATACGACTCGTCCACCCTATCATCTGTCCACACCCCATCTAGCTCGTTGACGCGCTCAGTTTTTTCAGCTACCCCTTTCTACTACATTTCGAAGGAGTCATCTCGTAATGGGAAATGTTCTAGCACCCGCGCTATCCGTGATTGGGACTGTCGCAGTAGCCGCGCTACCCGTGATGGGAGTTGTCGCACCCATTGTTGGCATCTCTGCAATAGCATTGAACGCCATTCTCTCCCTTCTCCCCCGTCCAAACAAGCAAAACCCCACCCTCGCTGATATCGAGGCTCGCCAGCGAACCGAACAGGTCCAGAAGGAGGCCGAACAGGCGGTTAAACAGGCCCAAGAGCTCCTGCAACAGGTCCAACAGCAAGCTGATAGGGATCGCGAGCAAGCCGTTGCGAGCCAGGAAAAGGCTAAGCAAGCGGCTACGCAGGCTCGCGAGGAATCGGCGCGCATGCGGGCAGATATGGAAGAGGCTGCTGAGGCGGCGCGTCGCGCAGAGGATCTTGCCGCCGCCACGACCAAGGCTTCGAAGGAAGAAGCCGGAAAGTTTGAACGGCTGGCTCAAGAGGAACGAAGACGCTCGGAGAAGTCGCACGCGGAAGCGCAGAAGCAGATGAACGCCATAAGGGAAGAGGCGGAGAGAGCACAGATGGTTGCCGATGAACGGCGTCGCGAGGCAGAGGCGGGCAAGGCTCTCGCTGAGGAGGTGGCTCGCACAGCTGCGGAGGAGGTCCGCAAAGCGGAAGAGGCCAGGAAGGAAGCAGAGAAGCGTCTCAAGGAGGGCATCCAACCCGTCGTCACGCCCACCGCAGAAGAAGTCGCCGCAGCCAAACGACGCGTCCAGTATAGAGAAGATTGTTTCCATTTTGCCGTCGCCGGTATCTCTGGTAGTGGCAAGTCCTCTCTTGTGAATGCGTTCCGTGGTTTACGTAGCCGAGACGCGGACGCTGCTGCTGTAGGAGTCACAGAGACGACGCTCGAGATGGCCAGATACGCGAACGCCAATCCCTTCGTCTGGTACGACATTCCTGGCGCGGGTACCCTCAAGTGTCGCGACTGGCAATACTTCAATGACCAGGGTCTCTATGTCTTTGACTTCATCATCGTCCTGTTCGACAATCGGTTCACTATGACCGATATCGCTATCCTCGTCAACGCGAGACGATTCAACATTCCCACATACATCGTCCGCTCCAAGGCCGATCAACACATCCGGAACATCATGAGGGACATGGGATACGACAGTGATATGGATGAGGGTGATGGTGAGCGGCGTGACAGGTTGTACAGGGCTGCACGCAAGCAATTCATAGATAAGACAAGGGAAAATGTGCGGGCTAACCTGGAAAATGCAACCCTCCCTGACCAGCGAGTCTACATCGTCTCGAGCGGCACCATGGTCGACATAATGCAAGATGATGTACCGACGAAAGCCATTGACGAAGTGGAGTTGATCAACGATCTACTCCCTCTGGTATACACAAGACGATATTCTCGATCGGATGGGGTCCATGAAAATTGATTGTGGGTCGAAAGGATAGTTTTTGTCCCGCGTTTGAACTTGTTACTTGGCATGTACTGCGTTCGAGATAAATTGTACATCCTGAATAGATCAATCCGTTATGCTCCCGGCGTGGTCTGGTGTGGCGAAAATGAATTAATACTACCCTGCTCGTTCAGTCCTTCTCAGCAGATCTGTTGGTGCCCATGTATGAAATAAAGGATCCCTGAGAGTCTACTTACCTGGGATAGGGCAGGAAGAAAACCACTCGCTGAGCCTGCGCTGAGAGCAAAAAATACGCAGCGCCTGCTGTGACACACTTGGCACTGCTAGGTTGGATCAGGTCAGATACTAGGGGGTCCAATGTCCCCTTGACGTTGCCTCTCATACCAACACTACCATCCATCACCTTACAAAGTGGTAAGCCGTCCAATAATAATCGTCAGGGCCGTTGAACCCACGATACAGACTGCAGACAATTCCAACCCATCCATTACGCTCACGTGTTTGCCGTTATTGGCATACCGTCGCTTTGGATTGAATTGCCTGGTTCTTTGGTCCTATGTTTTTACGACGTCGCTACGCTGGAGAGGTGTTATTGGCCAGGCTGAAGGCGGCGCCATTGAAGATATGCGCTAAACCCAAGTATCTATCGGACAGGGATAACCGGCCCTTGGATTTATTGGAGAAAGTGATGAATCACGCAGCGCACATTGAAGATCCTTGCCCCTGTCTTCAATCCCAGACCCGGGTCGACACCACACCACTTCTTTCTAAACTTTCCTCGCATTCTCATCGCCTCCAGAAATTTTCGATACACAATAACAGCTCGGAGTGGTCTTCGATGCATTATATCAGAGGTAATGATGACAACCAAGACGCTCGCGTTCCTTGCATGCACGTGCCTCTGCCTGCTCTTGGGTGACTCGGGCGGCATGTGCGGCGGCCTCCATGTCTCGGCGTATATGCTCGGCTTCCTCCCTAGCTGCTTGGGCAGCCCTCTCTGCGGCGAGCTGCGCCTCGTGTTCTCCTCGTCTCTGTTCTTGTGCTTCGCGGGCTGCGCACTCGGCGGCTTCTCGGGCCAACCGAGCAGCCTGTTCCGCTTGTCGTTGTTGCTCCTCTGCGTGATGACGGGCTTCTTCAGCTGCCCGGCGTTGTTGTTCGATGGCATGCCAGTCTGGTTCACAGTGGCTCGAGTGGCCTCCCATTCTCATAGCTGAAGGTTGGGCAGAAGGGGTGTGTGTGGATGCAGACGGGTATCGTTTCAATGAAGTGTCCTTATAAGGTCCGGTCAGGTGTACGAGTATCGCGAACCCTTCGCCTGCATTCTACTTCAGAACACGATTATTGAGTGCGCACTGGTATTGTGTCCAGCTGCCTCGATTCACAATTACGTTCTTACATGTGCATGCGAGGTCTTCCCTCCCACTCCGCAGTTCACGCCATACCCAGCAGGTTGGGCTCCCGTCCCGGGCCGAAGAGCACTTCACGCTCTTGCCCACACACTCCCTCTCGTCCTCCTCTCCCCACTGCTCAGCGGACAAAGCAAGGTTAAAAGTGTAGTTGGTCTATGGTGCTTCAGTTCGGGGGGCTAATCGTGGGTTACAGCATGATGCCATACGACATCGATGGCACAGTTCACAAGGAATCGGTCCTAAGCGATTACTGTCATCAGCGCTGTGTCTCCAAATCTGGACAGATTGCAATGTAATGATATGCTGGTTCACGAGGCAGAACTTGCCTTTTCAGAGCAGCGATGATCCCATACGAACGATTAGGTTCGTGAATCAAGCTTCGAGCCGCAGGGAGGCGTTGGGTCCAGGGTGACCAATGTCGTTAGCAACGTGTGTGGTGGTTTAGCCCGCGTCATTGTGAAGGTGACACTTGACGCTTGCGCGGGCTTACTAGCACGATCTTCGCGGCGATTTGGAGTTCACTCCTCTTCCATCAGAAGTATCGGTTACACATCCTCGGTTTGCTGCTGATCAGTCACCTAGGGGTGATGGGGTACTATAACCCCACAAGAACGGGGCCAGACTCAGGCAGGGTATGTTTCTCGCGCATCCCTTTTCTTGTGAATTCTACAAGAGTTGGAGCGCAGATAGCCCAGCTTGTCCCTTGTTCATGCTTATCTCTGGTCTTATTGCATTCAGAACACAGGAGTACCGGTTCATCTGGACTATGCTCGTTATCAACAACCGTGCATTCGACAATCTGACAAATTCATCCAGAAGACAGCCCTCAATTCCTCACCAATTGGAGTCACCATGGCCATAGATTGTTCTGTAAGACAGTGTACGTCATATTTTCATGGCATTTCCGCCAGAAACATTCCTTCGTCAATCACAATTGTAGACGCGTTGTCCACATGTTCTGATTTATTTCCGTCAAAACTCGTGTGTAATCTCAAGTGCATGGAACGAAACTGACATATGGACGTTTGTAGATCCGCTCGGCCTCAATCCGCCTATATGGTCGATTACTCTCGCGAATACCGAAGTTCGTACGTGATACCCCAAGGACTCCGGTGGGCCCAGGGCATTCCATGAACACTCACCCTATATCACATTGCGATGCGAAATGGATACTTAAACACGATGGCTCATCCGTGCTATACACATTATCACCACTCCGCATCCAATGTATAAAGCATTATTCTCTCCATCGTCCGAAAATGGGATTCTGGTCCATAATCAGACGTGTAGTCAGGGCGGTCGCGGATGCCCTTTTCCCTCCTCCTGACAAAGAAAACCCCACCCTCGTCGAAATCGAAGCTCGCCGACGAGCCGAGGAGGCACAGAGACGAGCTGAACAGGCTGCCAGAGATACCGGAAGCTAGAGGAGTGCCAGCGAGCTCGCAGGTGCCAGGACGCCGCTGATCGGGCCGCCGCGCGGTTTGCAGTGGAAACGGGTCGGATGTGGGCCCAGATGGAAGAGGCAGCCAAGGCGGTGAAGCGCGCCGAAGAGCTCGCAGAGGAGGCCCCCAAGGCTTCCAAGGAGGGGGCCGAAAAGTTTGCGCAACAGGCCCAGGGGGAACGCGAACGCTTGCGGAGAATGCGCAAGGAAGCGCAGAGGGAAACGAACGCTGTGAGGGAAGAGGCGCAGAGAGCGCAAAGAGCTGCGGATTAGCAGCGCCGCGGGGCCGAAGCTGGCAAGGCTCGTGCTGAGGCGGCAGCTCGTGCAGCTGCCGAAGAGACTCGCAAAGCGGAAGAGGCCAGGAAGGAAGCCGAACAGCGCTTGAAGGAGGCCATCGAGCCCGTCGCCACGCCTACTCTGGAAGAAGTCACCGCGGCCAAACGACGTGTCCAGTACAGAGAAGATTATTTCTATTTTGCCGTCGCTGGCATCTCTGGTAGTGGCAAGTCCTTCCTCGTCAATGCATTCCGTAGTTTGTACAACTGAGATGCCAGTGCTGTTGTTGTAGGCGACAGAGACGACAGTAGAGTTGAGCAGATACGCGGACGCCAATCCCGAGAATCCCTTCGTCTAGTACGACATTCCCGGTGCGGGTATCGCGACTGGCAGTACTTCAACGACCAGGGTCTCTATGTCTTTGACTGCATCATCGTCCTGTTCGACAATCGGTTCACTATGACCGATATCGCTATCCTTGTCAACGCGAGACGATTCAGCATATATCGTCCGTTCCAAAGCCGATCAGCACATCCGAAACATCATGAGGGACATGGGATATGACAGCGATATGGATGAAGATGATGGTGAACAGCGTGACAGGTTGTACAAAGCCGCGCACAAGCAATTCATCGACAAGACGAGGAGGAATGTCCAGTCCAACTTGGAAGACGCAAACCTCCCGAATCAGGTATCTACGTTGTTTCCAACGCCATGCTGTGGGGAATTGTGTCGAACAAGACACCGAAGAAGGCAATTGATGAGGTCGAGCTACTCAACGACCTGTTTAACGAGGCTCACAGAAGGCGGGGGATATGTTTGAAGAGGATTCTGCTGCTGGATTTGGGTTGATGGCGTAACCTTTTGTTGGTGATAGTATCATGATGCCTAGTTGTGAGCAATAGTCGCTGTTTGTATCGGACGCGTCGCTTAGCTACTCAACCTGTTCCGAGCTTCGTCCGCGCGTCCACCTCACCGCGAGGCTTCCGCTTACAGTTATTTTGCCACAGCATAGTGCGGCCCCACAGGAAATCCCAGCCTGAAGCTCGCGTTGTCAGGCAAAAATGACGACCTTCATGCCTCACCTACTATCTCGGTCAGTGTAGATCCATGCGTCGTTCTTCGAGGAATCACATCTTCGTTGGGTCGCCACAGCCACTCCTGACAGCACACCCTCAGCGCCCGGGACAAGTCATCACACCAAAAATGCCGAGCTTTCGACATGTGGACGTAAAGTTCCCATCAAGATTTCGTGGGTTTGAATTGCGCTTGATACGTGCCAGTGATAGCCCCATGACTAGGTCCTTCGATTTTGAATTTGAGCACACGAGGCAGCTGGGTGTTGTTTTCTTGCCCAGTTCCGATCAAACCTTTTTCTTACATGAATCAAGGTCCGTGGATTGGTACTTCGCTAGGTTCAGGGTGCTATTGACGCTTGTTGTACCACGTTCCGGGGTAGGCGTTCACTATATTGTTTCTTCATACGACTCGTCCACCCTATCATCTGTCCACACCCCATCTAGCTCGTTGACGCGCTCAGTTTTTCTAACTACCCCCTTCTACTACAATTCGAAGGAGTCATCTCGTAATGGGAAATGTTCTAGTACCCGCGCTATCTGTGATTAGGGCGGTCACAGCAGTCGTGCTGTCCATGATTGGGACTGTCACAGCAGCCGCGCCACCCGCGATTAGGACTGTCGCAGCAGTCGCGGCACCCGTGATGGGAGATGTCGCACCCATTGTTGGCGTCGCTGCAATGGCTTTGAGAGTCCTCCTCCTCCTTCTCCCCCGTCCAAACAAGCAAAACCCCACCCTCGCTGATATCGAGGCTCGCCAACGAGCCGAACAGGTCCAGAAGGAGGCCGAACAGGCGGTTAAACAGGCCCAAGAGCTCCTGCGACAGGTTCAACAGCAAGCCGTTGCGAGCCAGAAAAAGGCTAACCAAGCGGCTGCGCGGGCTCGCGAGGAATCGGCGCGAATGTGGGCGGATATAGAAGAGGTTGCCGAGGCGGCGCGCCGCGCAGAGGATCTTGCCGCGGCGGCGGCCAAGGCTTCGGGGGAAGAAACCGAAAATTTTGAACAGCTGGCCCAAGAGGAACGAAAACGCTCGGAGAAGTTGCGCGCGGAAGCGGAGAGAGTACAAAGGGTTGCCGATGAACAGCGTCGCGAGGCAGAGGCGGGCAAGGCTCGTGCTGAGGAGGCCGCTCGCGCAGCTGCGGAGGAGGTCGACAAAGCGGAAGAGGCCATGAAGGAAGCAGAGAAGCGTCTCAAGGAGGGCATCCAACCCGTCGTCACGCCCACCGCAAAAGAAGTCGCCGCGGCCAAACGACGCGTCCAGTATAGAGAAGATTGTTTCCATTTTGCCGTCGCCGGTATCTCTGGTAGTGGCAAGTCCTCCCTCGTCAATGCATTCCGTGGTTTGCGCACCCGAGACGCCGGTGCTGCTGCTGTAGGTGTCACAGAGACGACACTCGAGATGACCAGATACGCCGACGCCAATCCAGAGAACCCATCCGTCTGGTACGACATTCCTGGTGCGGGTACCCTCAAGTGCCGTGACTGGCAGTACTTCAACGACCAGGGTCTCTATGTCTTTGACTGCATTATCGTCCTGTTTGACAATCGGTTCACTATGACCGATATCGCTATCCTTGTCAACGCGAGGCGATTCAACATTCCCACATATATCGTCCGTTCCAAAGCCGCTCAGCACATCCGAAACATCATGAGGGACATGGGATATGACAGCGATATGGATGAAGATGATGGTGAACGGCGCGACAGGTTGTACAAGGCCGCACGCAAGCAGTTCATCGATAAGACGAGGGAAAATGTGCGGGCTAACCTGGAAAACGCAAACCTCCCTGACCAGCGAGTCTACATCGTCTCGAGCGACACCATGCTCAGCATAGTGCAAAATAATATACCGAAGAAAGCCATCGACGAAGTGGAGCTGATCAACGATCTGCTCTGTCAGGTATACACAAGACGATATTCTCGATCAGATGGGGTTCATGAGGATTGATCGTGCGTCGAAAGGACAATTTTTGTCCCGCGTTCGAACTTGTTACTTGGCATGTACTGCGTTCGAGATAAATTGTACATCTTGAATAGATCATTCCATTATGCTCCCGGTGTGGTCTGGCGCGGCGAAAATGGATTAATACTGCCCTGCTCGTTCGGTCCTTTCCAGCAGATCTATTGATGCCCATGCATGAGATAAACCCCGTGTAGGCTCCGCCCTAGGACCCGTGAGAGTCTACTTACCTGGGATACTCGGAGCAGGACTCGAAAACCACGCTGAGCCTGCGCTGAGAGCAAAAAATACACAGCGCCTGCTGTGACGCTGATCAGTTTCGGTACTGCTAGGTGTTCCTCAGGTTGGATCAGGTCAGATACTAGTACTAGGTCTATGTCCTCTCGACGTTGCTGTCTCTTACCAGCGCTACTATTTTAAAAGACGCCTGAATTCATTGTCGTACGTGTACAAGTACAAGATCGGGGGGACTGCATACCCCTACGAAGTACAAGGAACGATGTCGGGCAGAAAAATAAGTAAATGAATGATCGAAAGAGACATAGGTGATGGCCGGTAGTCATGTGTGGAAGAAGAAGAAACGATCACAGCGCATCGACTCCCAGATAATCCTTGTAGCCCCTGTACGCCGTTCGGGCGTCCTCGAAGAGCAGCTCCAATAAATCCACTTCTTTCTGCGTAAATCCGTCCGA
>JBBPLR010001103.1:0-10122 GCA_038089915.1 Sutorius australiensis
CTCGACCTTAAGTCACCCTTAAGCGTCTTACCTTGAACTCAACCTACGTTCCACATAGTGTCATTACCTTGACTAGGCTCGAGACCATCATCTCGACCCTACACCTTGACCTGGGCCTGAGCTCGTCACTCTTGCCTCACCTCGTCGCCAGACCGCCTGTCTGCCTCCTCGAACCCTTGAAGGGCTATACCTGATCCTACCCGGACCAGGTGTAACAGTTGGTGAAGTGTGGCGAATCCAACACTGATCGTCGATCTCACACAACATATTGAGAAAGGCCTTCCTCATCTCGTCGTGTGTGATGGGATTGCCAGAGTGAAATGAATCACCATAGTAATCCATCGGCAAGACAATCTTCTCTTGCAGAATATTGAGGAGGGGGATCAGGGGCTGGAAGTACGGAGATATATGCCAGAGAATGTTGAACAACCAGCCAAATTGAGACTGAATGGTTGTCGTTTTCAGTAGACTTGGCTCAAATGTGTTAAAATACAGATTGAAGCACTGAGCAAGTTTGGCTTCTGATTTGGGGTGGAAAGGCTGGTCAAAGAGTACACAGATCCTGAGAAGGACGTAAAACATTGACTCGAGGTCATGACCAGCCGTATGAGATACAGGTTTGCCAGGGCCTGTCATTACAAGCTCTGCAGCCATCCAGGACCACGTTCCCTATGTAAACATTTAGTCGTCACACTCTGTAGTTTTGGAGGAACTTACAGTGCGGTAGAGGGGATTTGTGTCAATCGATGGTTGAAACTGATCAGGTGAGGAGTCCTTCCCCATTGAAAGCGCAATTTTGTGGCCATCTCTGAGTTCAGAGAGGGCAATGTGTACAATCTGATCTGTATCCTCACCTGGAACAGAGATTCGAACAGGAACCAAGTCATTGCCCAAGGTTAGATCACTGGGTGGTGATATGGGAGAGGTTGGGGGTCCATTGTAATGGGGTGTTGAAGGTGGTGATCTGGGAGCATGATCAAGCTTGGGGATGGTGTGTGCTTGAGTGTGGGGGAGATCAAGTGGTACGGCATAACCCCAGTCCACAAGAAGGCCTCAATGAGGGATATTTTGAATCTTGGCTTGAAGACGCTTGTGAGTCTCTGGTGGTAAGTTGTCAAGGAAGTCCAAGCGGTGATCGCCATCTCTCAAGGCATCCCAGAGGATGAGAAGGAGATTTAGTAAACTGATGTCGTGGTGCAGAACTTTTGCCTTGTCAATAGTGTCCTTATGGACTTCAGAGGTCATAAGCAGTGCAGATGGCAAATATGACGAACAAGAACGCACTGAGTACATAATCAATGAATGCGACTAGAAGCTGGGCAAGAGAAGAGAATGACATAATTGGCATCCCGAATGGCTTGGTCAGAAGGCAGGAGAGTACGTGAAGTTGATATTGACGATTGTCTGATCGCGAAAGAAGTTTGTGAAGGAAATGTGTCGACATATTGACCTTCACTTCAGGATGTGAGGGATGAGATCCTTGTACCTGTTGTTCATGTATGAGCTGGGGTACACCTTCGACGCTTGCATCATTGAGCTTGGCTAACAAACTCCCTTCTGTGAATCTTCGCAAGGGGTCGATCCAAGAGTCTTTTATGACCACTTGACGTTGAGGTGTCTGAGAGGTAGGATCCTTCATCAAAGCAGCCCAAACGGTTGTGCCATGACCATGCAATGCATCTGAAATAAAGACTAGTTCTTCCAAGAACACAACTGGGTTTTCCTCGTTGTCATCCTTGCTGCTCCCCTTCCACGCAACCAACACCCTTTTCCTGCCCTTATTGTCCCAGAGCACTGTCTCATCAAAGCCAATATTGGTGAGAGGAGCTGTAGAAATATCAAGCAAAATGCACAGAAGCATCTCAGGATTCTCGTGGATGTTGAACGCTGCAGTTGAAAGGGACCCTCCTCAATCAAAGAACGTGAGGACAATGTAATGGCCCAGAATTCAGGGGCATGGTGCTGAATACCTTCCATCCTGTGCATAGAGGAGAAGAGCAGTTTTTCCAGCTGCCTCAATATAAGACTTTTTCAATGTGTCAGTAGTCTTTTTACTCTTCACCTCCCTGAAGACGCTGACATCCCTCCAGTCAAGATCTCTGGACGAATTGGCAATTGACACTGGTAAAAGTATAAGGTCAGGCTTTCGGTTTGTGTCCGAGCCTTTCAATGGCACCATGGCTCCATCAGCATGCCATGTTCTGTGCGTAAATGTCAGTACATACATGCCAGTGGGTAAATCATGATAGGAGATGCTGACTGTTGTACACTGAACTTTCCGACCACCCTCTGCACCGCATCCAGAATGCTATTGAAAAACCTTGCCATATGCAACTCTGCATTCCTCCCATGGTATGATGGAAAATGTTGCCAGCGCTCGGCAGCCTCGCTCAGATCACCTCTCTTATATAGTCTCTGGTTCCGCAGCGCATCAAGAAGCTGAGTCATGTTCACAGGTTCAGAGGTGTCCGGGAATAGTGCATGGTCTGGAAATATGGCCTCGAGCAATCACCTACTCTCAGATGAACTGAGGGGCCAGTGCAGATCTTGTGTATCATTATTGACCAGAAGATCCATCTGCTCGTGGTACCAGTTTGATTGTTTCCAGTACGTTGGAGGCACACTTTGAATCTTTGGCACATTCAGTGAGTTGTTGACAGGACTAGAGTGGCGACAAACTCACATGTGTTAGGGTGTATGGCATTGCGTGTGAAGTCAGCGGCTGCAAAAAATGTCAGTTACTTGTTGTGACTATATTTGGTAAGGTTAACACCTTCGAGCTAATTGGGAGATTGCGCTGAACTCCTGACATAATCGATTCTTGAGGAGCTGAGTGCTAATGAGCAGTGTCTGAAAGGAAGGAAGAATGGAGTCATATCTTTCAGATTGATCCTATCAACGATACTTATCTTGTACAGCCAGACTTGTGCTCAGCAATCATGGGAAGCCGACAGTCACAGGAAGTCAATGCTGATTTTATATCCCACGCCAGCAGTTCTTTTGAAGTAAAGTGCCTGGCGCTGTTGGGCAATGTAAAAGTGAAACTCAGCTTCGGGATGATACCGGCGGTTGTCACAATGTGATTCCAGTGTATTAACAAGGCCTTCTCAACATTTACAATGATTCGAGCTCAAAATAGTGGAACAGCAACGTCAGACATCGCATAGTACTAGCTACAAGCGAGTAATAACGAGATCAGGGGTGATCAAGGGGAGAGAGAATAATAAAGTTCTTTTGACCAATATTTGTTGAGCCAAAAATCAGCTGAAAGCTCATAACTACTTTTACTTGTCAGCCGTGGATGTGCCTCTTTACCGAAGTGAGGGATGAGGTGGGCTGGAGAACAAATTTGCGTAATTGGTATGACATCCCCGATCCTGCTCCCATCAGACCAAACCGCACATCATACTAAGTGCATACCTGTTCCAGCATTGAGATTATCCAAACTTCCTGGTTGAGGAACAATGTTGAAGCACTGAACATAAACAGCTAAAAGCTCTGAATGCAACGGACAGAATATCATGCGAAGTTGGACAACCAAATGACCTGCAAGATATAGTTAACTGGATGTCTTGGCACGCTTGCAGAACATACCCTCTAGACCTCATTGCGGCCAGTTGCTGTCCAGGACCGCATTGATGATAGCAGTGTCATATAAACCATGTGGATTAGTTGTGGAAGGAGGAAGCGCATGCATCATTTGCGGAGCATCCGGAGTCTCTTTGGCATGATAACGCATTTGTTGGACACAGATTTTGTACCATACCTGAAGGTGATTGAATGGCAATGCGTGGTTCTGTTGGCTTCTGACCCCCGACACAAGATGGGGCACTCCATTTTGAAGGCAATAAAGACATTCTGATAAGGCTGTTTGAAGGTCTGGAAGATTAAATGCGACAGCTGCCTCATCCACACTGAGTCTTAGGGATGGCTTGGTAGCGAGATGGAAGGCTGTAGTGGTGGTTGACAGGGTGTGGTATGGCTTCACAGAGTTGGGGATGCAGCCACACACGAGCACATCGGCAATCATAAAGTAATTGATGGTGGGCTGGGTTTCGGCCATGTGGTCAGCACAGAAAATGTCATCTTCATCATAGTCTGGCTTGTGCTCCTTGTCTTGCTCAAAGGTCTCATCGTCGTCAACTTCGTCAACCTTTTGTAGGCTTGTTTTGCCTGATTGAGACTCTAGATAAGTGGCAAGGTCGAAGCGATAGCATTTCTCCGCATGGTCAAGATGGTGAGTGATCTGGCTATAGTAATCCTGATTGTTTCCAGCTCAAGCTGGAACTTTGATTTCCTGGACATGTGCATGTTCAGTGGGATCTGCTGACCACTGCATAGCTGCACCCGACAGGCGAATACTTGGAACGACACTTTGAAACAGTTCCAACTTGGGGATTTCCCAGGAATCCTTCCACACTCCAGCACAGGTGATGGCATCCTTATGATCATGGAAGTCTTGGAGAGCACTCAAAACCTTGATAAGAGACTCATCTGTGAACATTGGAGCTTGGGCCAAGTATCGAAAATCGAAGTGTGAGCAGATGGCAATAAGGAAACGTCACAGAACTGAGCCAGCAATAATGCCGACGAGGTAACGCTGAATGGCGTGGTGGTCACGTCCAGTAACCTGCTTCAGTTTAGATATGCCATCCTGAAACGCGTGGTATCTGACAGGGGTTTGAAGTAACGAAAAACAGAAGTTGAGCTTGGTGGTGCCAACAGCAGCAATGCACCATTTGCAATTGTGATCCCAGCAAAACCTATGGAAATGGTGGAGAAACTCGGGAGTAATGAATTCAGATGGTTCTGATAGTGGCCAGCCTTTCCAGAAAGGGTTGATCATGCCGTTCAAGCATAGAGCTTTGATAACCGTTAAGAAATTCTTGTAGTCAAAAGGATCTTGCTCGGAGCATGCTGTCTCGATAGCCGAAAGTGTGATGGAACTAGTACGTGGGGGGTGGTGGAATGGATCACCAAACTCCTTGGATGTGGTGGTTGTGACTGGAGAGGCCTTTGGGCTCGTTGCAGCAAGAAGACACTCTTCAGGTGAGTCTGCGATCCATGAAGCTAATGGCATGTAGCAGTATTGCAAGTTTCCCACCGGGTCACTCATCATGACTCCCACAGTAGCTGCTATCTTGAGAGGACCTAGTACACAGTTGAGGGCTTGATGGATGAGCCGATCCTGCAACAGTCCACGGACACAGGTGGTCTTATGCACAAACTTTGGAATAGGAAGGAGGGTGAGAAGGAGATACCCGTGAAGTGATGTTCTGCTTCATATACTTGCTTCAATATTTGCAAGGCTGATGAAATCAGGGTGGGCCATGCGATTGCCAGTCATGACGGAGATATTTGTCTTGTCCGATGAGAGGATGATGCCCAAGAGGGTTGCACTGGGGGGAAGAGTGGCCTGTGAGTCCAGTCAGATTGATGTTAGGATGAGACAGAGTTGGACTTACCTGGGCATTCCAAGCCTGGTCTCCAGTCAACCACTTGTCATAGATGCAACATATCTTGGCCATGGATGTCCAGACTTTTCGCAGCACGAAAGAGATGTGTGGAGTAAGAAACGGTTGGCTAAGGAGAGACTGGAGGCACTCGAGTGGCTGGTGATAAAAGAGATGGACCGCATCTTTGGTGGGGCTCTCAGGCTTCAGTTCTTTGCACAGCCAAGCCAGGCCAGGAGGGAGAACTTCTGCATGAGCTGGCAGCTGCTTTCCGGTGCGAAAAGATAGTGGAATTCCCTGAAGCTGAATATTGATGAGACGCAGGAGAAATTAAAAGACGAGTTGACACATGATATCTAGCGCTAGCAATGAATCGATAGCAGACAGGCTCAGCCTTGAATGTAGTAGCCAGGAAGTGAATTGCCATTCTTGTTGCGAGGCAAAAGGGAAGTATAGGTTATGTCGCCTCTCATCAGCATACTGATCATCATGAAATACGTCCATGAAGGACTTTCCGCTGGGAAATACCTCACTACTCCCTTCGTAAGTCTCAACAAACTTGCCAGCTGGAGGCACAACCTCTTCTAAGCCATCCATTGCAAAATCTGACGTGACAACAGCATTGGGTGCCTCGGGAGACGGAGACAGAGGACTCGGATCCCAGTTTTGATCCCAGTTAATAGGCCCATTGTTATCGGTGCTAGGTGAACGAAGCTGGTTGACAGACAAACCTGAAACACTATTTCTGAGGGGTGGTTGTTTGGATGGAGAGAACGAGTGAGCACATTCCTCATGCCAGCTTGTGGTATGGCAAGAACCCATGGGCTGATTCATATGCTGAAGGATGTTTGTCTCTGAGGAAAATTTCTTCCTGCATTTAGGACAACTTATCATCTTGGGGTTCCTGTGATTTGCTTTCGCCTTGGGCATGCCTAACTGTGAAGTTCAGGATCAAATTGAGATTACTGGATCTGATTCTGAGTTGGTAACACGAACGCTGGTAAGCGTGGCTGACTCTGAACTTCGTTTGAATCCCAAACGAAGAGGTGGCAATAAATGTACCAGGGTTATGCTTACTTCTCACTATCACTTTCCTGATGACCGATGACTTCAGCGTCCGCGATACGCAAGCTACCAGTACCTCCAAAGCACATGTTATACCTTCATCTAAAAAGGGATCAGACGACATCTTCCACCTTGCACCCTTTCCTCACCTGCACGACAATACCATCGCCCAAATATATGTGGCAGTAAACCATCCCAGTCTCCCTGACTCCAGTGCTTCCTCTGATGGGCTCAAGGAAAATTTTGACAGCAATAGTGAGGATGGAATGTTGGATGCGGACTCACAGGTAAGTGGGCTCCTTCCACTGGCCGCAATTCCTACCATACAAGCTTTGCTCTAAATCACAGGAATCAGACATTGTAGTACCTCCTCCGAACAACTTGGCAGAAGCTTATCTCTTACTCGAAGCCGCATGCACTGATTGACAAGTACGACTTACATGAAAGAACCTCACCCTTCAGATTATCCATCGCAATACACTAACCCTTCAATATAATCGCCTTATGCTAGAGAAAGCACAGGAGCACCTGCACACAGCAGATTGTCTGGTTGGGCATGTGCACTTTGTGATTCGAAAGAGTGGTATTCCCATTGCACTCGAGTATGCAATGCGCAAGGACCACTCCATCCACATGCCATCATCCATTTACAGTGAGAAATGTTTTCAGTCTATTAAGTTTTTCGATTCACCAGGCTCTCGACAGATGTACATACAAGTTCCAAGTCTCATGTAGCCTCTCCCATCTTGGATGTAAAATTAGACTAGCACATGGTACATGAAGGGTACGTTACACATGTACTAGACAGCATAGAAGCGACTCGGACTCGGAGGGTAATATAAGTCGATTGAAGTTGACTGTGCATGCTATGGCCAGACCCGCTGTGTGAGCTGTGATTTACTACACCATACATATCCGAGCCCCGAGTTGGATGCAACTTGATCTACTATGCTGTTTACAAGAATATAATGATGCGAAGATAGTATGTACATAAAAATTTGCAGGAGCTCCTAGACTGTGACAGAACTAGACAGAGCTGTGCAGGTCTAGATGTCAGCAAGAACCTGGGATCTCGGCTAACCCTAAGGGCTGGTTTACTGATGTATAAAGGTGGGCTGGAAATGATACTGGGAAACCATATGATTTAACAAGATAGATGAGCACTGGATTCTTGATCATGGGACCATGGAGTCAGAAGACTTCAGTGCCAAGATCACTTAACGTTTGGTAACCGTTGCGTGATACAAAACCCCTTTGTCAAATGATGCCAGCCCCATGACACGACAGCCCATACAACTTTAACACAAATGAACTAAGAGGCTTACAGTGGTTGTCAACGAGTTGAGCACCGGTCGGGTCATGGTGTGGAAGACAGAGAACAACAGAGGGCGTGATCGTTCAAAGGAAACAGGTCAGTGATGTCGGTGATGTTTGTTTGTCCAGATTGGACAAGGATCGCGAACAGGAGGGCTCAGGGGTAACTCTACTCCCAGCGTCCTTGCACTTGCACCTCCTCCATGTTTTCGAATTGCTTTCCATGGTGCTTCACTAGGATTGCTCGCTCAGCAGTGCAATAATATCAAGGATACCTACGAGTGCCTGGCCAAGTCGTTTTACAGACCAAGTCTGAAACATGGTGTCACGACGATTACAAGATATCTAGAACCCGTATCATCTCTGTCAGGCGGTGTGGTGCCTGGGACTGTGTTGACTATGCATTCTGGTATCGATTGGGACGCATGTACCATATTGGCAGCCCTCATCGCATGTTCCAACGACTCAGCCCCGACCTGTGCTTTGTCTCGTTTCGCCAGAAGGTTGCTCACTGAAGGATGAAGAGTCAATGTAGCCATATAGTGGACAACAGCATCTCCATGTTGCTCTGCTGTCCTGAGACAATGTAGCTTGAAGTTTGATCTTTATCAGATAGCATAGAGACTCATGAGCAAGCAGAGAGTGCTTACTAGTAACCTACTCGGTTTCGCATGTAAAGCTCCGTTCCTCCCCCACAGTATTCACTGTTGTGTGGAGAGAATCTATCGGAACGTCTCTTCATTCATCACAGCCACCTGCATCTTCTCGTATCTCGCTCTGGAGCTGTTGGGAACACTCAGTCACCTCAGAAACACGACCAGTCTCTAGGAGAACATCACAGATTGTACAGTGACTCACAAAATTGTCCCAATGTTTTGCACTTTTTGATTGTTGAATCAATAACTCAGGAAATAAAACAGGTACAAACAAAGTGTCAGTGTATAAATGGAAGTATATACTCTGGGCTAAATGTGAAAAATAAAATTATGTAATTTGAATCAGAAACCATGGAGATATATGTAATTTAAAACAGGTACTCATTGGGACAATTATGTGAGTGTGTTTTTAAAATATAGTAAATGTAGTTTTAATACTTGGTATGACCCCCCTTAGCCTCAACCACCACTTCAATCCTTCTTGGCATGCTTTCAATCAACTTCTGACACACTTCTGACTCTATATTTTCCCACACCTCTACAACTCTGTCCCAAATATCCCAAACTCCTTTAACTTGTGTTAGATATTGACAAAGTTCTTTTTTGATGTGATGCCAGAGGTGTTCAATGGAATTGAGGTCTGAAGATTATGAAGGCCAATCCAAAGAGTGATATTTTGTTCTTTATCCAATCTCTAGCTCTTTTGGAGATATATTTGGAATCATTATCCTGTTGAAAGGTAAGATGCTCCTTGGAAATTTCACTTTCCTCCATTGTGGACAGCAGGTTCATGTTGAAGATGTCCACATACTACTCAGCATTTACCTTCCCCTCAACCTCTGCAAGCCTTCCTACTCTTCCAACTCATACAGCCCCATACCATGATATTTCCCCCACCAAAATTCACTGTACCCTGGATCTCTCCATCAATCAATCCTTTTTCCACACCCATTGCCTTCCATCTGATGCAATTCTATTGATTTTAGTTTTACCTGACCATGTTACACTCTTCCAATCCTCAATAGTCCACTCTTTGTACTTCAGGGCAAAGTCCAATCTCTTTTTCCTATGCACTGCACTAAGCAATGGCTTCTTTTTCTTCACCACAGCATTGAATGAACTTTTCCTGAGAACTCTTTCCACTATTTCTGAGGAGACTGGATTGTAAATGGTGTCATTGATGTACTTGGTGACCTGAACAGCATTAGAGGCCTTTCTGGTGGCAATCTAAGTGATATTAGACTGCTGAGAGTAAGTCAAAAGCTTTGAAGGACAACCAGAAGAAGGGACCAATTGATGAGGCAGAAGATCCTGAAGTACCCTTACAGTGGACTTGCCAGCACCAGTTTTGGAGGCAATCTGGCAAATAGAATGACCATTGGAGGTAAGAGAAAGGGTGTTTTCCTTTTGTTACAGGTCTACATATTGACCCCTATTCTTGCGCAATCTAGCGCTCGACTGCGCCTACTATTAGTAGCTTGATGCTACACTTTACTAGGATCCATAGGACCACTAGTGCCACTAGACGCTCGATGCGATCCAGTCACTATGTCCTGCGATCTTATCTTATCGGCTTAGGCTAGTCCTACCGATTACACGCATTACACGAGGTATTGTATACACTCGTTTACTTT
>JBBPLR010001105.1:0-10109 GCA_038089915.1 Sutorius australiensis
TCTATCAAGTTGTAGAGCAATCTATAGCATTTATGCTTCTCAGGTTGTTTCACTTGAACTTAACTCTTACACTTGCTATACCTTGCTCTTGCCCACTGTGCTTATAAGCCAAGCCAGTGTATCAACATTTCCCTCAAGTTGAACATATTGTAGAAGGCTAACTGGGGCCTTCAGTGCTGTTCTCCACTCACAGAACTCTCAGCTTCCATAGCATCATCCCTCCAAGTTTGGGACTCCCACCTCACCCCCTTTACTAGGCATCTCATGTAGTAGATCCACCCAAGTTAGGATCTTCAGATAGTGCCTCACAGAGAGGAACCCCAGAGAGATTGAGCTGGAACCTGTTATGGCTAGTGCTGGGTAGGCCCTAGGCATAGACCTTAGACCTTCAGGGCAGGCTTTGCAGAGGCAGGACGACCAGGACTGGATACCTGGTGAGGGATCTGGGCTTGATACCAGAGGATCACAAGGGAATAACTGGGCTGGGTACCAGTGAGGATTCTTGGAAGAGTGTAGATTGGGAGTACTAGGACAAAGTACAAGGGAAGCCTACTACCTGGGAAGGTGATGGTAAGGCAGATCGAAGTTAAAGTACAAGGTAGTTCTACAAGGCTTTATATATACGTGGGAGTGGTGCACGGACCAAGTGATATATAAAGGAAGTTATCATAGCAGGTAACCTGGGTCAAGGGTAAAGTCAAGAGTGATACTTGGAAAGGATCACAGAGATCTGAAGGGTTCAGGGTAAGACTAATGAAGTGTCAAGATAAGACAAGGATCAGGAGCGAGAGAGGAACAAGGGTTCAGAAGGAGATCCTGATTGGAGTCCAAGGGTTTTCATAGATGAGATGGGATCGGGTAGATCCAGGGGAAATCTAGGGATATCCGAGGGAAGATCTGGGGAGGATTCAGGGAAGATCTGAGGAAGATCCAGGGAAGATCTAGAGAAGATCTAGGCAAGATCCAGGGGTGATTCAGGGATGATCTGGGGAAGATCTTGGGAAGATCTGTGATAGGTGGAGTATCATAGGATCAGGAGTACTGGGATGAGGAGCAGTGATAACGGGGAGTCAAGGAGACAAGGGACCAAGGTGACAAGGGACCAAGGTGACAAGGGACCAAGGTGATAAGGGACCGAGGTGACAAGGGGCCGAGGTATCACATGTGAGGTCAGATGGTGAGGAGTCACATGGAGGGTCAGGTGATGAGTCACGTGAGGGGTCATGTGACAGGCAGTCATGTGGGAGGTCCGGGAGGTGTCTTGGGTAAGTGGTTCCAACGACGAGGATGATGAGGTGGGTCAGGAGGAGGAGTCGAGGAGGACTATCCAGTGTGGTACTGGATGAGAGTGAGGAGACAGATAAAGATGAGAGCTTCGAGGATGAGGAAGTCGACGAGTTCAACAAGGAAAAAGACAGGGGTTAGGAGTAGTTTTAACAGAACCCCATGCCATGCCACTCACCAGAATATAGCAGCAATACTGAATGCTTCTTGAGAGCATTAAGTGAATCATTAGAACCTTTAGCCCTAGCCACTCACCATCTTGAGCATTCCCTCCTAGTGTATTGCATCTGCTTAAGAGATGACCTGAGAGAAGCAGGAGATGCAAAGGAAGATTCCTTAGTCTCTTACACATAAACCATCACACAGCATCAGATTTTGGTAGATCTGAATGATGCCCCCAAACTATTGGATGCAGAGTTCAAAGTGTTCCTCAGACACAATGAGCCACCCCCTCGTCATTATACACACCCTACAACCCTTCACCTAGACTCCCTGCTCATGAGTCTTTCATCCTTAGCACCAGAGACTGGGCCAGATGTAAACATAAAGAGAGAGCTGTCGCCCATCATACTTCATATTCCAAAGAGGGAAAGGAACAATGAAGACAAAGACAAACCAGTGATTAGAGTTCATCAGAAGAAAGCTATACCACAGTGCCAGAGACTATACAACCTCCACAACTGCCAAGAGATCAGGAAAGCATATCAGTACCTTGGATCTTACACATTCTCAAGTAACAAATTCTTCCAACCTCTAGGATACCATCTTAGAAACTACTAAAAAAAAGTCCACATTCAATGCCAATGATTTTCTGGTCCAGTATGGAGCAAACTGGGGTGCATCTATCACTACAGTAGCAAATGAGCTAGCAGAACTCTACCAGAAACTCCACAATGCCAATCAAAACTTCAACACTCACATCTTGATGATTACATCATCACAAAACACTATTGTGTCACTAGAATGAAAGCCAGAGCAACAGATTTGTAAGACCATGGAACTGGAAAACCAGAATCAGGTCCTCAAAGACAAAATCAAAGATTTAAAAGACACTCCAATACCTGTCACTACTCTGGGAGCAGCAGCTGGAGCAGGAGATGCAGCAGCAGCCACCACCCAAGCATTAGAAGGTGGCAAAGTAAAAATATTCACAGACCCAGGCATGTTCAATGGATCATATCTCAAATTCAACAAATGGTGGATTTCTATACAAGGATGGTTGTCTGCCAACTCCCAAGTCACCCCACCAAAATTGGCAAAAGCAATGTACACAATCCTCTCACATGAAGGAAAAGAAAGGAGGAGGATTTGCACAAGTCAGGATTCCTATGGTGCAAGAGGGCCTCTACACATGGGATTGTTTTGTCATTGAATTGGAGTCACTATTTAGGGTCAGCAATAAGACAGATTGGCACCAGCTCCAAATCAAAAAATTATATCAAGGAGATTGCCAAATTGATGACTTCCTCATTGATTTTGACAAGTCATATTGCCTCTCCAAATTGGAAGAAGGCCACGCAAGACAGATCCTCTGGACCCACATAAGTCCATGGATCACTGAAGAACTTATCATGCTTCAGGTCAAAGAAGAAGAAGACACTGGGAAGCTCTTGCTACCCCAGCTTACCAATCATGTAAGAAAGACAGAGCAATGACTTGAGTCCCTGAACTTTCTCAAAAGAAGAACTGGAGAGCAGAGCTCAAACTCCCACTCCAAAGAAAAGGGGCATGAACATGACTCCAATGCAATGGACATTGGTGCAGCCCAAACAAATGGTAATAAAATGAAATGTTACAATTGTGGCAAAGAAGGACACAGGGCCAAGCAGTGCCCATCACCAAAAAAACAATGTGGTGAATGTTCCTTCCTTGGCAGTGGACACAAGCCTTTATGCTCCCATCACAGTAAAGGGAAGGCACTGGCCTGAAATGCAAGGGCTACAAAGACAGATGATCCAGAGCAGGTAGACTCTGAGGATGACACAGACTACTGCAAGCAAATTCATGCACTCAAGAAGCAAGTTGCTGAATTTGAAAAAAGGAAACCTGAGGTTCCCAAGGAAAGTGATTGGAAATGATTGGTCAAGAATATATCATATGAAGAAGCCAAGAAGTGGTTTTTGGGAAAAGACTGAGCCCTAGAACTTCTGGATGTTTGATGGACAACAGGTTTGATTTCCTCTCTTCTCACATGGACTCTATTACATACAATGATGTAATGGACTACAATACTGACAGTGACACAGACTCATGTGACTCATTTATTTCAGACTCACCATCAGAGGGGTCCTTGGCTAGTTCAGGGCTCACCATGGATGCTAAATATGGGCTTAATTCCTCTTTATCTACCTCTACACAAATTCCAGAACAAGGCATCTTCTGTCAATTGACAAACCCCAAATAAAAAATTCTCAGCTGCATTCACATGCTTCAAGGGTGCCTTTGAGCTCCTCATCATGTACTTCAGCCTTTGCAACTCCCCCACCACCTTTCAAGAAATGATGGACGAGATCTTTGCAGATATGGATGATGTTGTTGTTTACATCAATGACATTCTCATCTTCACAAAAACAGATGACCAAGTGGAGCATGACCACATCGTTCTAGAGGTTCTCAGGCACCTTAAGGAAAACAACTTACTTGTCAAGCCTGAAAAATGATTCTTCTCCATGGATGAAGTTGAATTCCTTGGCATGATTGTAGAAAAAAATGGAATCTGCATGGATGATGGAAAAGTTAAAGCCATCCTAGAATGGCCTGCTCCCACAACCCTCAAACAAGTCCAATCCTTCCTTGGATTGACAAACTTCTATAGAAGGTTCATAAACAGTTACTCAGAGATTGCACACCCCTTGAACAACCTTCTCAAGAAAGACAAACCCTTTTCCTGGGAAAAGGAACAACAAGAAGTGTTTGACACACTTAAACACCACTTTACAACAGCACCAATCCTAGAGTACCTGGACACAGATTGTCAATTCTGATTAGAAATGGACACCTCAGACTACACAACCAGAGTTATTCTCTCCATTTACAAGGATGACAAATGGCATCCTGTCACCTATGCATCCCACTCCATGTCCCTGGCTGAATGCAATTATCCTGTCTGTGACAAGGAAATGCTAGCCATCATCTGTGCCCTAGAAATATGGTGCCACTACTTAGAAGGTGCAAGACACAAGTTCAAGATCTGGTCAGATCATGCAAACCTCACATACTTCATGAAATCACAAGATTTGAATTGGAGACAAGCCCAATGGGCCCAGTACCTCTCCTGATTCAATTATCTATTTATGTATAAAGCAGGCACTACCAACACAAAGGCAGATGTCCTTAGCCACAGAGTAGACCATGCCATCAGTATTGATACCAACAATCAAGGCATCATGCTCATAGATCCTGGATGTATCTGTGTAGTACCTGCATTGGAGATACAGGATGATGGGGATAAGATACTCCAGTCCATCAAGAATGCCACTGCCCTGATGAATGAATCAGTGGTCAATGATGTCATAGATGGAAATGACCACTTCAGGATAGACAACGGTCTCATCTGATACCATGACAAGATCTTCATCTCAAACAATGATGATCTTCATATAAACATCCTTAAATTATATCACAATGCTCCTGTTTCAGGACATCCTGGGTATGAGAAGACCCTAGAACTTCTCAAACAACACTATTATTGGCCAGGTATGGCAAAATATGCAAAAGACTACATCACTAGATGTGACAAATGTGCATGTATGAAGGGTTCTAATAGACCTCCACAAGAAGAACTCCAACCCCTTCCTATCCCTGACAGTCCCTGGCAGGACATTAGTGTTGACTTTATCACCAACCTACCCACATCATCTGGTTATGACTCAGTTATGATAGTTGTCAACCACTTCTCAAAAGAAGCATGCTTCACCCCATGCACAAAGAACATAACTGTGCTAGACATGGTCAAACTCTTCCTCCACAATGTGTGGAAGGTACACAGACTCCCATGGACCATCATATCTGATCAAGGCCCACAGTTCACCTCCCAAGTATTCCAAAACCTAACCACAAGGCTAGGCATTACATCTAAATTATCATCTGCACACCACCCACAAACAGATGGCCAGACAGAATATATGAATCAAGATCTCCAGCAGTATCTCTGATTATATTGTAATGAGCACCAGACTACATGGACATCATGGCTCCCCATCACTCAATTCTCCTATAACTTGAAGATCTTGGCATCTTCAAAGAAAACCCTTTTGAGATCACGTGTTCTTATGCCCCACATATGAGAATTGAACCACATTTGTCCAAAGCACCAGCTGTTGATGACTTCACAGATGTGATGAATCAGACCTTAGAAGAAACTAAAAATAACCTAAAGAAGGCACAGGATCATATGAAGATCCAAGCAGATAAACACAGGTCACTGGCCCCTACATACAAACCTGGAGATAAAGTGTGGCTTGCCACAGATAACCTGTGCTTGACATACCAAAGTAAAAAGCTTATGGAAAGGTGGCTGGGCCCCTTCCCAGTTGAGGAGATGGTAGGACCTAATGTGGTTCATCTACACCTCCCACACATCATGAAAATTCACCTGATTGTGAATATCTCATGGGTAAAGCCACACATCAAGATGCTACCCAATCAACCCCTCAACCAGCCCAGCCTGGTATACATAACAGAAGATCAGGATGAAATCTATGAAGTAGACTACATCGCTGACTCACACCTCTGATGCCAGAAGTTGGAATACCTAGTTCACTGGCAAGGTTACTCCAAAGAGGTCAAAACCCAGGAACCTAAAGAGAATCTCTCAAACTGCCAAGATGTAATATGAGAATTCCACATATAGAACCCTAGAGCTGTGAACTCCATGACCATCGTCTTTGCTGAAGACAGATTCCTATTTAATCCATACCTTTGATCACTCAGAGTTTGATCCTAAAGGAAGGATAGTGTTACAGGTCCATTTTAACCCCTAACAGTCACATGACCTAAGCATGTCACTAAACTGCTCCCTTGGACTTGAAGTCCAATGTCAACCACAAGCCTCTAATATCATTTAGACTCATGCAGAGTTCCAGCTGTCTAAGCTCTGGTTGAGCTTATCTTATCCCAGATCAGCAATCTGATCTCCCATGTTTACCTATGTTTACCTTTTTATAGAGATAGAACTCAGCAACACACAGTTGCCTCATGCACAGTCTTCTCTTCATTTCTGTGCTGTGTATGGCTATGCTTATACTTCTTTTCATTTCCACTCACAGCCTTGAGGGTGTAGCACTTCTCTTCCATTCCAGCCACAGGGCTATGTCCTAAGGCTGTCCCAGCATTGCCTTTGCTATGTCTGCATAGAACAATAAGTCTATATATAGTAGATTGTAGATTTGATCACAACATGTACATACACTGTTGAGCAGTATATAAACCCTCCAGTGAATGCTGGGTAATTTCCAGTTAAGTTCACTTGGAGTCTTCCCTCAGAAGCTTCAGTTGGATTATAAGCTAGATCCTCCCTTAGTCTCTATCAAGTCTTAGAGCAACCTATAGTGTTTACACTTCTCAGGTTGTTTCACCTTGCACTAACCTGACTTTTACTATCTACAACATGGGGACTTCAACCTCTGAGTGGACATGGGCCTTGGTTTCCAGTTGAAGGAGGAGTAACACCACATGAGGACCACATTCCCTCTCCCCCGACCATATCACATGTTGAGGAGTATTGGAATACAATGCTGTGCCATACTTGGAATGGAATACAAACTGTAGTTATATACCAACTCACTCACTGTTTTCCCTCTCCAACCAACTACTATGTCATTGGAGAGGTGCATCTTTATCATTTCCCATTCTCACTCTCCCTCTGATTCATACTTATATATAGTATCAATTGTATCTAGGTATGATATCTCTCTAACCAACTACTACATTGTTGGAGAGTATTAATAAGACAGAATCTGTATTCTCTAGGATGACAATCTCTGTTGCCTAATTTTGTAGAGATGTCATGATCACAAAATAGCTGGCCATCTTGGTTTTTCCAAAACTAGACAACTTGTCTCCTTCAAATTCTGGTGGCCAGGATTAGCCCACTTCATTTACAAATACATCAAAGGATGTGCCACCTGCCAACAAAACAAGACCAACATCCACCCAACAACACCTCTGCTTGCTCCCATATGCTCTTTCTGCTTCTGTCCCTTCCAACAAATCTTCTGCAATCTCATCACTGATCTTTCAGACTCCTCTAGTTTCAATACCTTATTGGTTGTGGTGGACCATGGCCTTACAAAGGGGGTAATCTTATATTCCACTAAGAAAACCATCACCACAGAAGGGGTAGCCACATTCTTTTTCTACAGATTATACCTCAGATTCAGACTTTATGACAAGATTATCTCTGATTGTAGCCCTCAATTTGCATCAAGCTTTGCCAGAGAGCTAGGAAAACTTCTAAACTATGACATCTCCCTCTCCACTACCTATCACCCTCAATCTGATGGAGAAACTGAACAAGTAAACAAAGAAGTAGAGACCTACCTACAAATCATCTGTATAGCCAACCCTACCTCCTAGACTAACTCTACAATATCTTCCACACAGAATTTGCACACAGTCACCAACCCCACTCTACCACCAACAAATCTCCTTTTTTTCATGATGAGCTATGAACCTGGTGCCTTACCTTCTATCCTTCCACCTTCAGACATTCCTACAATTGAAGCCTGCCTAAAAATCCTAACTGCTGCCAGAGATGAAGCTCTTGCAGCCTATGAACTGGCACAACAAGTGAAACAACCAGAGAAGCGCTAGCGCTATAGGTTGCTCTAATACTTGAGTAGCGATGAAAGGACTAGTCTTATGTCCAACTGAAGCTTCTATGGGAAGACTCCAAGTGAACTTAACTGGGGATTACCCAGCGTTCACTGGAGGGTTTATATATCACTCAGTGATGTATGTACATGTTTGGATCGAATCTACAATCTACCATATATAGACTAATAGTTCTGTGCAGTCATAGCCCCGAAGGCAATGCTGAAATGGAAGTACACAGCCAAAGGCACTGCCTGGGTGGCTGGTATGGAAGAGAAGCATTGCAGCCTCAAGGCTGTGAGCGGGAATGAGAAGGAAGCATAAGCATAGCCATGCACAGCACAGAAATGAAGAGAAGACTGTGCATGAGGCAACCGTGTGTTGCTGGATTCTAACTCTATAAAAGGGTAAACATAGGTAAACATGGAGGATCGGATCGCTGATCCGAGATAAGATAAGATAAGTCAACCAAGACATAGCCGACTGGTACTTGTGCTTGCAAGTCTAAGTGGCGGTAGAGGTCGTTGGTTGGGTTTGGACTTCGAGTCCAAGGATGCAGTTTATCGACGTGCTTAGGTCATGTGACCATCGAGGTCAGGTGACTGTTAGGGGTTAAAATGGACCCGTAACACTACCCTTGTGCCATTGTCCAATGGTTCATTCTCTCAGATGAAGTTGATGAAGATACAGGGATGTGGACCGTGCATCCAGGCTACAATTGAAACAACCCAAAACCTAGGGGGCGTAGTAGCCCCTGAGTTGTTAATGAACTCCTAGCTAGATCCTGTATCGGGTATCTACCATCTAGGTAGAGGAATGGGACTTTATGAGTCAAGGGCAGAATATGCCCAAGAGCTCGCCTGAAGCTTTGGGGAAGACTTCAAGGTGACCTAGACTGGAGGACGTCCAGTGTAGTCGCCTTGCTTTATATACCATCTACTCTATGTACACCCATGTACAGTAGATCTAATAGATATACTAATAGTCCGTATGATAAATAGTAAATCGGAAGATGTGGTCCAAGGGTTAATAAATAGGAATGGAAGAGGGTATAACATGCGTGCAATGCATGTAGAATGGAAGCATACACATAGCCATCAAGGCGATGTGGAATGGAAGTGAGTACATGTGCATAGCGCATGCGATCGTGGCCAGAGGGTATTAGCCCCTGAGCATATGTGCAAGATTGGATCGCAGATCCAATTGTGAACTCTATAATAAAGTAAACGAGTGTATACAATACCTCGTGTAGTGTGTTCAATTGGTAGGACTAGCCTAGGCTGATAAGATAAGATCAGAGGACATAGTAACTGGATCGCATCGAGCGTCTAGTGGCACTAATGGTCCTATGGATTCTAGTAAAGTGTAGCATCAAGCTACTAGTGATAAGCGCAGTCGAGCACTAGATTGTGCAAGAATAGGGGTTATAATGTAGACCTGTAACAACAATGCCTGTCATCAGCCTGACATTTCAGTCATCCACATTGACACCATTTGTTGTGCTGCTCATTTAATTCCAGTGTATGGAACTGATCAGGTCCCTCTAGAAATTGAACCCCACCAATCCTATGACATCTTTTGCTCTTATTATGTGAATAAGTATGCTGACCATCACGCTTTTGAAATCGCCTCTTAGAACACTTTGCTCACATGTCTGCTCTCAATTTGATTCTCATGCATCCGTTCCATACAGCCCATATACATTGTCTTGGTTTACTAACTATGTGACCATCCAGCACAATCTATCCACACCAGTGGCTGGTCAGTTTACCTCCTTTATGAGCCTGTGGAACAACAAAGTGCAGGCGACATTGTCTGTCTTTCAACAGACTAATCCATGCTAGCTCCCTCCCTCTGAACCCTTGGTCCCTCCCATTCTGAGTTATCTCCCCACCTTGACTTCAACTCCCTTAAGTGCATATATCCTACCAACTCACCGCACCTCTCATTTTTTTCTGATGATAGCATCCCCTCTCTGATGAATCGGTGATGATTGCTACCAAGTCAGCACC
>JBBPLR010001106.1:0-10085 GCA_038089915.1 Sutorius australiensis
CACCATCGCAGTGGAAGCAAAGAATCTGCAGTCAGGTTTATAAACTCTTTGAGCCCGCTAATTCCGTTCTGATGCCTCTCAGAGCTCAACAAACTCAAAAGCACTCCTACGGATGACGAACTCGAAAGTCAACTAGAGGAAGCAAATAAGACAGTAAGATGGATCTACGTGGACCGCCATTGATGCCATGTTATGGGTTAGATTGCCCGATTATCGGAGAGGCTTGCGCCGTTACGAAGCGGTGTGCCTCTCATGTCATCGGACGACCTTGCACAACTTGATACGGAGTGGACCAAGTGGCGACCCGAATGGAGCCGTCGCAAGAAGACTTTCACTTCGTCAGTCCGCATATAATTATTCAACTGCGCTTCCTAGTAGGTGCACGTTGACCGGCATTGCGTGTAGCTTCTGGAAACTCGCGACCGATGCTCTCCCGCCTGAGGACGCCGATGCGCTCGCTGAAGACCTTGGGATTGAATTCGGCACATCCGAACACACGTCGCTCGAACGTGGACCTTTGTGTGCCGCACCGAGACAAAGCTCGAAACCGAATCTGAAGCGCAAGCGCGAATGAACTGATATCCGTGATGCCCTTGTACTTTTTAGACTGTACTTTTCGAATGCATGAGTAACCCGTTTTTCTGCGAGTATTGATAGGACTGAAACTGGCAGACTATGATATAGCGATATGGCGTGCACGAGGGTCCATCCCCACTGAAGGCATTCACCCCGAGAGCGCCACGTTCCCACTCATGCCCAGCCATCCCCTCCCAAATCCGCTCGCAACCGCCCTAAACCCAGACTCCTTAACCTCGGAAAGAAACGGGTCGTGCTGGTCCGCCAGCCGTTCATTATTCCGCCTGATTTCTTGGATGACCCCATGTTGGCGGGTACATAGAGGGCAAGCCGTCTCGTTCTCGAAGAGACATCTACGTTTCGTCTATCAGACTTGTTCACCGTCGAGTGGTAAAGTTAGATGAACATACCGTTGATGATAGCTGTGATTGCACATAAAGTGTACGCTCGGAAGATCGAGCTGCCCGTTGCACTGCGAGCACCGCGTGACATGGAATACTCTCGGATGTTCCGTATCCTCGAGATCCTTGACTTGTTTCAACTTCCCCTTGGTCTCCGAACGATACGAAGAGATGAGTTGCTGGTCCTGTCATTAAGAATTATCCACTCGTCAAGACGAGTGCAACAAAGAGAAACGCACCGTCGCGATCTCTTCCATGCCTTCCTTGATCCGCCTCATCAGCCAGCCTTTGACGAGCCCGACGGTTGCTACCTCTAGATCCTCGAATAACCAAGCTTAATTCCATGGATAATGTCTATTACTTGGGTTCCTCTGGCTCGAGCATCATAAACGCCTGAATGTGCGAGGGTCTCGCGTGAGAGTAATAGGAGAACTAGTGCGAGTATGTAACTTACCGGTTGCGGTAGGACCAACTATGCAGGTCTTTCAAAATACGCGTCGTACATCCGAGATGGCGTCTGCAAACGCTGCTGCTGTAATTGATACCTTCTCCTTTCAGAGCAATTCTGATATTGCGTTCAGCTTCGGCAGTTCACTTTCTTTGACATCGAGCCCGTCAAGGATGTGCACGACCCAGCATCCCCACCTGACCTGTTCAAGGTGCAGTCAAATCCCAACTTGTTATTCTCTCTCGTTGACTCGCAAACGATAGAATGCCCCAGAAATATCGAGAGTTATATCATCTTCTCATGGTTTGGTCGTCGCGGACATCCATGGAAGTGTCCATCTCCTCAACCAGGCGTTCGTTTCTGTGGCGAGCTGGATCGCGCATGTCGGCGGAAGGGTGACCCACATGGCCGAGGAGATGGGCATTCTGGTCTCTATCGGGGTGTGTAGCCATGTTCCTAGGTGTATACTCTTCCCTAATTTGCCTCCATGCCAAGGACGAGGATAACGTGCGCTCCTCTATCCTAAAAGTATGGGACCTAGGTAAGACGGACAAGAGGACAGGTGCGCCTTTGCTCCTCCGTACTGCCAAGGTGCAGCCAACTGGAAAACCCCATCCCGTATGGCCCGTTCCGTGTCTCCATCCCGCCGGCTCATTACCCACGTAGGTCACGACTCTTGCGTTAACCGCTACCCTCTCTTTCCTTTCTGTTGGTCTTGCGGATGGCACCGTGCTTCTGTATCGTCATTTAGACCAGTCCCTCTCGTCAACGTCCTCCTCTGCCTCTATCCCGAAACCTCGAATTATTCATGAAATTGCGACTGAACCGGTCACGTTTTTGGCATTCGTAACTGCGCCTGGATCAGTTTCTATGAATCCACTGTCATCGTCTACTGTTTCGGATCCTTCCAACCCCGGCTCTGCTCTGGCTTCGCATTCTTCCCCGACGCTTTCGCTCCTCATCGTTACCACTTCTGCAACATATGTATATCCAATTCTACCCAAGCCTTCAAGTCCCACCGCTGTCCTCGTCGATGAGATCGGTGCCGGATTATCTTGTGCTTGCGTCGACTGGAAAGCGCGTTGGGCTGTTTTGGGCAGAGATGAGGCAGTGGTTGGTGTGGGCAGTGGCGGAAGGTTGGGTGTGGTTAGTTATGAAGGTCAGTACGAATCCATCCGATTCCAGAATCCTTGAATAGGACCCGTTGAACCGATTGGATTCGCAGGGCGCAAGTCGTCTTTGCACACCCACCTGAATTATGTGGTCGCGGTTCTCCCTGCACCCGTGCCTAATTCCGCGGCGGGTGCGGTAACGAAAACCCCTGCTCCACGACAACGAAAGCTCACTACAGATGCAACCTCGCTGTCCAACGTTCTTTCCTTGAATCCGACAAACGGAGTCTCCGACCCAGACGCCGCACGGGTTGTACTTATCGATATGGAGAACAAGATGATTGCGTACGTTGGCATATTTGAACGTGGTGTCCGGGACGTCGTATCCGCATGGGGATCTGTCTTTGTCTTGGGAAATGATGGGGCGGTTGGTTTTTTCTCACTCGTATTTTGGACTTACCATCAACTCGGTTTAACTCGGCTAGGTGACTCGTTTGGCTGAGAAACCGACTGGCACGAAGCTCGCATTATTGTACGAGAAACACTTGTACTCCCTTGCGCTGTCGTTCGCGTACACGCAACATCTGGACACGACGGATGTGCACCGCCATCATGGCGACTACCTATACGAGAAGGGCGATTACGAAGGTGCGATGAAGGAGTATTTGCAGACGATAGGTGGTATCCGGGGAAGTTATGTCGTGCGCAAGGTACGCCTCTCGTGGACGATACATCGGCTCTCGTTTGCATGTTGTACGCAAACACTGACTGGACCTAGTTCCTCACAGCGAATCTCACCCCACTCTTGATTCTCTACCTACAAGAATTGCATTCACGCGGGCTCGCAAACGCAGAGCATACAACCCTTCTCCTTAACACGTACGCCAAGGTGGGAGATGTAGCCAAGGTGGATACTTTCGTTCGCAGTGAAGGCAGAGTCGTCGGAACTGTCGCATTCGACGGAAAAGCAGTCCCTGGGGAAGGAACGACCCGAGAGCCTCCATTCGATCTCGACACTGCCATTCGTGTATGTCGACAGGCGGGGTTCTTCGGTCAGGCTGCGTATCTTGCGAAGAGGTGGGGCAGGCACGAGGATTATCTAAGAGTCGTCGTGGAAGACATTGGCGCTGGAAGTGGTGATGTGAAGGCGACGGAGAAAGTGGACAAAGGAAAAATAGAAAACGGATACAGGGAAGCAATCAGTTATTTGAGAGAAGTGGGCGGAGTTGGTGTGAGTTCTGGTCCCTTACTCGTTCCTTGCGCAGGCATCGATTAACTCTGGTTCGATATCCGGAACACCAGGCGGAATCAAACCTCGCCCGTTACTGCCGAGCCCTTCTGGACAATCTCCCGAACGAAACGACGCAATTACTTATCGACCTGTGTACCATTCCTGGACCTCTCCCATCTTCGGAGAGTCCCCAATCTCCCGTACAGGGAACGTCAGCACCTTCATACCTGGCGTTGCTCGCCCTTTCACGAGCACCAGCGGTACCCCCGGCGTTGACGGGCAGTGACGGAGCCAAGAAGAAAACGGAAGACAAGGAAGGAGAGGAAGATCTGGCAACTGCATTGGCTGGTGGATCCAGCGTTCAGTCCCTCGCGCCACAAGCACCAACTACGAGCGGAACAGGGACGCAGACGCCACCCAGACGACCGTCTCCGACTCTTTTCTTCGCGCATTTCGTGGACCACCCTGTATGTTTCACGACGTTCCTTGAGACAGTTGCAAAGCGGAGATGGGGCCAGACACTAGATAGCCCTGATGAATCGGAACCGGGTGTCGCCGCTACCACAGGCGAAGATGAGGAAGCAGAGAAACGCGACCAGGCTGCAGTATGGAATACACTACTGGAACTCTACCTCGACGAAGGTGTTGAAGGGGACCAACATACGTCATGCGAGCACCACAAAGCCCTCCGACTGCTCCGTTCCACGCACCTCCCGTACGATCTCACTCATGCACTAGTCCTTTGCTCGAGCCACCAATACACGCCTGGTCTGATTCTTCTATGGGAGAAGATGGGTATGTATGAGGACGTGTTGCGATTCTAGATGGAAGAACACAACACGAGCAGTACCTTTGTAGAGGTTCCTCGCGAGCCTTCGCCTTCAGCACAGGTTATTTCGGCTCTGCGCAAGTACGGTCCTGATAATCCCCACCTCTACCCGCTCGTGCTGCGGTTCCTCACCTCGACGCCCGCGCTCCTCACGGCACACCAAGCAGATCTTGAATCGCTCCTGGAGCATATCGAGAGCGAGAAGATAATGTCGCCTCTCTCTGTCGTTCAGGTTCTCAGTCGGAATGAGGTAGCAACCGTCGGGCTCGTCAAAGGCTGGCTGATGAGGCGGATCAAGGAAGGCATGGAAGAGATCGCGACGGTGCGTTTCTCTTTGCTGCACTCGTGTTGACGAGTGAATAATTCTTAATGACAGGACCAGCAACTGATCTCTTCGTATCGCTCGGAGACCAAGGGGAAGTTGAAACAAGTCAAGGATCCCGAGGATACGGAACATCCGAGAGTATTCCATGTCACGCGGTGCTCGCAGTGCAACGGGCAGCTCGATCTTCCGAGCATACACTTAATGTGCAATCACAGCTATCATCAACGGTATGTTCATCTAACTTTACCCCTCTCGACGGTGAACAAGTCCGATAGATGAAACGTAGATGTCTCTTTGGGAGGGGATGGCTGGGCATGAATGGGAATATGGCGCTCTTGGGGTGACCCTCGTGCACGTCATATCACTGTGTTATTGTTGTCATATCACTGTGTCATTGTTGTCATATCGTTGAAATTCCAATGTTGGATTCCATCTTATCCATTGTGGCAGCTACTCGGGTTAGCATAGGTTTACTTTGCACGCTCACCTCAAAGCTCAGCCCAAGAAAGATGCTCGACGACGGGACCCGCTTTCTTTTGCAGCGATATACCACAAACCCACCACGATATGAAAGCCTGTGGTATATGGTGTGGGAGTCAATCCTTAGACCACTGTTTCCTCAGACCGAGGGCTACTACTTCTGGTCCCAGGCTCGGCTTTCCAGCGACGAGGGAACTCGAGTCATCGATTTCGTTCAGGTCGTCAAGTGGGATACTGACCAGTTTCGTGCTGTCCTTGTTGTGGAGATAAAGAGTGGCCCGCCACTGGGATGGCGGCATCTCTGCTTTGCGAGAGCAGATAACAAGTTCTTCCAACGCTGTCTTTGGCCACAATGATGTCATATTTGCCCACTCCCACGTGTACTGGATCGGTGTCATCGGTCTTCACTGGCAATACGGTATCAAATACGACGATGGTCAGGAGGCAGAGGCGCTAAGCGACTGGCATGACACACCCGACAGCGAAGCCTCTTACAATGATCTACAGCAACTTGTTACCCATATCGCAGACATGTGAAGTTCGTATTTTTCTTTCACATCGCACTGAGACAATAATGATTATTTTGTCACAAGGCCATCATCGCCTGCCACCCATTCCTGCCTTATTAGACACCCCCTTTTGTTTTTGGTTGCATGTATCACCTCAATGTCTTGAGACTCTTTCATTGTTTCTTACCCATAATGTGATTGTATATGTCCAGTGTAAACCCACCGTCATATGTTGGTCTGTGACGCAGTGAGGCACGAGCAGAACCCGTTCTTTGCATAGGAGACGTAAGCGGGCGGCAGCGCCTTTGTCTCAGCGCCACCACCTCCTCGCTCGTCCTGCCCACACCACTCGTCTTCGTCCGTTTCAGCGCACACACGCATGCACCACACCCTGTCTCCATTCACATTCCGGCACCTCGCAGCTCTCTCCCTAGGATCCGGAGTGCGCGGGGCCCGACTGCCGTCCGCACGCGCATGCGAGGCGTTCCCACCCGCCCCCGCAGCTCGCACCATACCCAGCAGGTCAGGCTCTTCTCACAGCCCAGCGGACAACGCGATGTCCAAAGAGTTATTACTCTACTACCTCACTACGTGACTACATATAAGTCACCATGCATCCACAACTGAGGCACTCTTGATGTGTTTGGGGCGAGTTTACACCATCTTCAGACCAGACACTACGGAACCACGGTCGTTAAAGCTAAGAGCGATGCAAAAGTTCTGAAAGGGCAAGAAGGTGCGCAGATGAACTGTTTGACTTCGCAAGCATATCTATTCTACCTGCAGCCGAAGACACTATCTTGCGGTACATGAAGAAGGTAAATAAATTCGTGTCTATATGCCACCTGATTTTGCGGTTACATCCCAAGTAGATGAACAGACCGTTTAGTGCCGTTGATATTTCGGCTAACCTGAAGGGTGCAGTTCCAAAAGCAACGACCTCCAAGATCCTCGCGTCGCTCGCCGAGAAAGGCATGATCGTGCAAAAACCATACGGTATATGCGCTTTCAAACGACGATACCTACATCCACAGACCTGTTTATGCAGGAAAGACCAACTTTTACGTTGCGAACCAGAACGATATCAATACCATTGGCGCAGACGAACTGACTGCTCTAGAGACAGAATGTAAGGCAATCGAGGAGATGAACCGCACCATCGCAGTGGAAGCAAAGAATCTGCAGTCAGGTTTATAAACTCTTTGAGCCCGCTAATTCCGTGATGCCTCTCAGAGCTCAACAAACTCAAAAGCACTCCTACGGATGACGAACTCGAAAGTCAACTAGAGGAAGCAAATAAGACAGTAAGATGCATCTACGTGAATCGCCATTGATGCCATCTTATGGCTTAGATTGCCCAATTATCAGAGAGGCTTGCGCCGTTACGAAGCGGTGTGCCTCTCATGTCATCGGACGACCTTGCACAGCTTGATACGGAGTGGACCAAGTGGCGACCTGAATGGAGCCGTCGCAAGAAGACTTTCACTTCGTCAGTCCGCATATAACTATTCAACTACGCTTCCTAGTAGGTGCACGTTGACTAGCATTGCTTGTAGCTTCTGGCAACTCGCGACCGATGCTCTCCCGCCTCAGGACGCCGATGCGCTCGCTGAAGACCTTGGGATCGAATTCGACACGTCTGAACACACGTCGCTCGAACGTGGACCTTTGTGTGCCGTACCGAGACAAAGCTCGAAACCGAATCTGAAGCGCAAGTGCGAATGAACTGGTATCCGTGATGTGCTTGTACTTTTTAGACTGTACTTTTCGAATGCATGTGTAACCCGTTTTTCCGCGAGTATTGATAGGACTGCAACCAAGGACTATGATATAGCGATATGACGTGCACGAGGGTAGGTAAAGCCGTCCCCGTTGAATGTATTCACCCCGAGAGCGCCACCTTCCCATTCATACCCAGCCATCCCCTCCCAAATCCGCTCGCAACCGCCCTAAACCCAGACTCCTTAACCTCGGAAAGGAACAGGTCGTGCTGGTCCGCCAGCCGCTCATTATGCACCATTTCTGGACCTCTTCCACCTTCGGAGAGTTCTCAATCTCCCATACTGAGGGAGCGTCAGCACCTTCATACCTGGCGTTGCTCGATGTCAAAGAACGTGAACTGCCGAAGCTAAACGCAATATCAGAATTGCTCTGAAAGGAGAAAGTATCCATTTCAGCAGCAGCGTTTGTAGAGGCCATCTCGGATGTACGACACGTGTTTTGAAAGACCTGCATAGTTCGTCCTACCGCAACCGGTAAGTTACATACTCTTACTAGTCCTCCTATTACTCTCACACGAGACCTCGCACAGCCAGGGGTTTATGATGTTCAAGCCAGAGGAGCCCGAATTATAAACATTATCCATGTGAGATTAATAGGTGTTATACTAGTTGAGACGTGTCTACACCAGCGTGATCTCCAGTGTCATGTATCTGAACCTGCTTGCCAAGGGGCCTGGTCAAGTGACTGCGAAGAGTCCTGGCTATGCTCATGATGCTGCATAAAGTGACTTCTGAAGTTCTGATACAGGTAATACCTAGAATCTGTCATTCTCCCCAATTGCTCGCTGTGCTGACGAGGTTGTTTCGTCTGGTGATGAACACGAAAAGTTGAGCAAGGGAAAGGGTCGGCTGCGTCGACCATCTCACCACTATCACGATCGATTTCAGTTCTGTCTCAAAGAGTCCTTATCTCATGTAGTCCAAAGGTTTGCGATTTAAAAGGCAACGTCAGTCCCAGTTCCAGGTGCTACACCACACACGTGACTGTATATGACGTCATAGCTGTCGAGTTAGGAGCGTGTTTAAATGCCTGCAATGGAAGGGTTCGTTCCACCGCCCTTGTTCAAACCTCGAACATCCTTGTCCCTCTAGATGTATCGCCCACTCGCATCGCGCTCCGCACGCCCTGCGGTATACCTTGGTCATGCTAACGTCACAAGGGCCCGTAATGGGCGATCCGTGGTAAGCATGGCTGGAATTGAATGGGGCTGAACGACCAATCTACGAATTCAGGCATCTAGAAAGTTGACTACACCGCCGCCATCGTCTCAAGCGCAGCCGGGCACTGGAAAGACGTCCCCTGCTCAGCCAGAAGGCAGCAACACCCTGATCATCCTCTCCGCCCTCGGTGCGCTCGGAGGGTTGTACTATTACTACACTCGCGGACAGCCCGCCCTCGATCGTGAATCAGCGAGGCGTAAGGAAGAAGAGACAGAGAGAAAGGTGAGGGAAGTTGGGGATGCGGCAAAGAACAAGCTGGAGAGCGTAACAAAGCGAGAGTATGATGAGGCCAAGGTGGGTAGGCCAAGAACAACATGCCGCATCGCTTCATTGTCCGCTTGTGACAGGGCACTATTCAGGGCGCAGCCACAACCGCTCGTGCCCGGGCCACAGAGGCACGGACGGACCTTACGGATCGGGCTCGACAGGGCGCACATGAAGCGCATGTCAAGCTTGATGATATCAGGAGCGACACGGAACGCAAGATAGGTGACATTCGTGAACGCTCTCAGAAAAAAATCGACGAGAGGAAGGGAGACGTTGTGCGTGAGGCACGCGAGGCAGAGGACAAGACTCGCGGCTGGTTTGGTTGGGGTACCAAGTAGGTCGTGATCGAGCATGGATCCAGATTACCGAAATCACGAGGATGTTTACCGATAATCGATGATGTACATCACATGTATTCTGGAATTTTTATCAATTTTCCCTCGTCCCTAACTAGGTCAGGCTCAGGGTAAATACTTCAGTTGTGATATGGGAGACTGCCAAGTCGGCATCAGCCGGGCCATGCTGTCTACTAATAACATCTTGTTCTGACACATCGTTCGCTCTGAATTTCCCACTTTGGGACCGCTCTGTTCCCTCCACTCCGAACGCTTTCCCGGTGTCCTGGGAAGTGAGATCAGCTCGTCGCGAGCGTGGATTGTCTCCCGCGTCATAAAGCATCTTGAAGTCACGCACAGCCAGCTTGGCATCCGACATGAACAAACTGCTGCAGGACCGGGTTGTTCTCGTCGGAGTGGGGTACCGTGTAATCACCATCGACCATCCACTGCACACTTATCATCTCACTTCCTCACAGAGGAGCGACATGCTCGGGTAAAACTACCCTCGCGAAACACTTGTGGAATATCCTACCGAACAGTGTCTTAATCCATCAAGATGTAAGCATC
>JBBPLR010001107.1:0-10059 GCA_038089915.1 Sutorius australiensis
TTACAACATATGTAAATAGATCTTTGATATATATACCAAAGGTGCTAGCTGGTTAACCCCAGTCTAGTTCACTTTGGATTTCCTCACCTGAAGCAGGCAGGAGGATACTTCCCCAGTCCCCACTAGTGCTCAGAGCATAAGCTGCTCCCAAGTCAAGTCTAGGGCATTCACTTGTCTCAATCCCTGTCCAGCAAGCTTGGACATCCCAGCAAGCGGTCTACTGACCTAGGAGTTTGGGTTGTTTCAGTAACCAAAGATGTCTTCTTCCCAGAACTGGGCAGATATCCTTGCTGACAAGAACCTTGATTGGCAAGAATGATGCAATGCCCTTGTGGGCACAATTAACATTCTTATCAATGGAGGGATCACCAATGAGGCAAAACTCCAGCAAGCACAGCATGCTACACAGACTGTGCAAGACCAGCTCAACTGCGCAGTTGCACAGCTCGAGTCTGCTAAAGATGACATCCATGGTCTTAAGAACCACTTATTCAATCTAGAAAACCAGGGAGTGGCAGGCCCCAGTACTGGTGCAGGAACTGCCAGACAACAACAACAACAACAGGCACCCTCCTCCTTGAAGGTGGAGATCTTTGCTGACCCCAGGTCCTACGATGGGACCTATGCTAAGTTTGAAGAATGGTGGATGTGAATGCAGGGGTGGCTCCACACCAACACCACCGCAATTCCACCCAACTTGTCCAAAGCAGTTGCCACTGTCCTCTCTCAACTGAAGGGCAAGAAGGCAGGCAACTTCACACAAGTGAGGCTCACCTGCCTCTATGACCCACAGGTGGGTTACACATGGGCAACCCTTGAACAGGAGATACAATCCCTGTTTTGCACTTCCAACCAAAAGGTTTGGAAACATCAAGAAGCTCAAGGAGCTTATCCAAGGAAAGATGAGAATCAATGACTTCCTTGTCAGATGGCAATCCAAATTCAAAAGATCAGGTGCCACACCCTCCCATGCCATCCACCTTCTCACATCTGGAGGACTTCAAAAGGAGATTATTGAAGAAATGGGTCAAGCAGGCAAGTTCTCCAATGACCTAGACACCTTCCTCGAGAACACCCATATAATTGGGAACAATCTCGGGCTAATTGAATTCCTGACTGGCAAGAGCCTAGTCTGGAAAGACTCCACATCAAAGCAGTGGAAAGATCCAAATGCAATGGATATCTCCACTGCCAACAACAAGAAGAGGGGTAGCACCCTGAAATGCTACAACTGCAAAGGCACCAGGCATGGTGCAGGGCAATGCAAGAAGCCCAAAATCCAGTGCCCTGAGTGCAAATTTCTTGGCAGTGATCACAAGCCATCATGCAAAAAGAACAAGGGCAAAGGGCCCTCAAGGAATGTCTGAGCCACAGACTTGGACAACAAAGAGGTGATCTCCCCAGAGATCCAAGATACAATTGACTGAAAAGTCAGAAAACTATTGAAGAAGTCTCAGAATGCCACCCCTGAAAAGGAGGACAGTTCTGATTGGCAAGCCAAGATCACCAAGATGTCAAAGGCAGAAGCCACCAACTATTTGAAATTGGGAAAAGCCTGAGCCCAAGAAGTTCTGGGTCTTCAAGGGCAGGCACCCTGAATAGGTTTAGTATTTTATCAACGGACACTGTAGACATGGATTCAGATGTAGAATTGGACTCTTCTGACTTTTCAACAGATTCAGATTCATCTTACTCTTTGCTGTCAGAGGGGTCTTCTGCAGAGCAGGAGCTTGCCAGAGATAGTACACCTGGGCTTAATTCCTCTATTACTTCAAAACCCCAAATCCCAGATCATGACATCTTCATCAGAAACATGTGCCCTATACGAGAGATCAATACGAAGATTAAGATCTCACCACATATGGACAACAAGAAATGGACCTCGGCAGAAGTGCTCCTTGACAGCAGAGCCAATGCCATATTCATAGACATTTCCTGGGCAAAACAGAATGGGATTCCACTTAAACCCTTGATACAACCTATTCCTGTCTATAATGTGGACTGAACAAAGAACTCAGCCAGCAGCATTACACATGCTGCCAATATTATTATAGACTTCAAAGGACATAGGGAGCAGGTTACTGTGGAAGCCACAGACCTAGGAAAGAATGATTTCATCCTAGAATACTCCTGGTTAAAGCACCACAACCCTGATATTGATTGGACTAGCGGCATGGTCAAACTGACCCACTGCCCACATCACTGCCATACTTTGCAAGACAAAGCCCTCTTCCTCAGGATAATTGAGAAGGATGAGCAAGACATTCAATACCAAGTGTATGAAACCATCTGTGCCCTAGAGGAAAAGAAATCAAAGGCAGATGAACCCAAGGAAACTGCCAAAGGGCTAGTCCCCAAGCAGTATCATGAATTCATAGATGTGTTCCACAAGAAGAAATCTGAATGCATCCCACTTAGAAAACCCTGGGACCATGTGATTGATCTAAAGGACACATTTAAATCCAAGAAAGGAAGGCTCATTCCCCTCTCCCCAGTAGAACAAGGAGAAGTCTTTGCCTTCATTGATGATCAATTATGAAAAGGGTATATCCAACCCTCTAAATCAGAACAAACATCACCAGTGTTCTTCGTCCCGAAGAAAGATGGAAAGAAGCAAATGATCCAGGACTATTGCTATCTTAATGAGCACAGTCAAGAATAACTACCCACTGCCATTGATCACGCAACTGATAGATAAACTAAAAGGAGCAAAGCTCTTTATAAAAATGGATCTCAGATGGGGATACAACAATGCCCACATCAGAGAAGGAGATGAATGGAAGGCCACCTTTGTTTGCCACTGAGGCACCTATGAACCCATTGTCATGTATTTTGGCCTTTGTAACTCACCAGCCACATTTCAAACCATGATCAATGATATCTTCACTGACATGGAAGACATTGTTGTCATCTATATTGATGACATTACGATATTCACTAAAATGGACAACCAAGAAGAGCATGACAAGATTGTGTTGGAAGTTCTCTGTTGTCTCAAAGAGAATGACCTATTCGTCAAACCTGAGAAGTGCAACTTCTCAGTTAAAGAAGTCAAGTTCCTTGGCATGACCATGGGACAAAATGGAATCAAGATGGACACAGACAAAGTAGATGCCATTTTTAAATGGCCTGTCCCCTCCACAATCAAGCACATCCACTCATTCCTCAGGCTAGCCAACTTCTATTGGAGATTTATTAAAGATTACTCCCAAATGGCAAGACCCTTAATTGACCTCCTAAGAGGAGATGCTAAGTTCTAATGGGAACAACCACAACAAGAAGCATTTGACATGCTAAGAAAAGCCTTCATGGAAGTGCCAATCCTGGCCTATCTGGATAATGATTGCAAATTCCATCTAGAAACAGATGCATCAGATTATGCTACAGGAGCAGTGCTCTCCATCTTCAAGGAAGACAAATGGCACCCCATGGCCTTTGCTTCCCACTCCATGACACCTGCAGAGTGGAACTATCCCATATGTGACAAGGAAATGCTGAGCATTATCCAATCACTTGAAATTTGGTGCCACTATCTCAAAGGCATAAATCACCAATTCAAAATATGGAATGATCACACCAATCTTTCCTATTTCATGCAGTCACAGAATCTGAACCAAAGACAAGCACATTGGGCACAGTACTTAACCCAGTTCAATTACCTCTTCTATTACAAGCCTGGAGCTACCAATACAAAAGCTGACACATTAAGTCATCACCCTGATCATGCCCAAGGAGTCGAAGATGACAACAAGGGCATTACCATGATTGACCCCAGACATATCCAGGCTATACCCCCACAAGGCCATATCCAGATCCAGGATGATGGGGATGAAATTCTTTCACTTATTCATGCCAAAATGGCACTCATGCACAAATCCATGGTTCACCAGGTATGCAAACAACATGGGTCCACTCAAATCGAAAATGGACTCATCTACATTCATGACAGGATCTTCATCCCAAATGATGAAGAACTCCACCTCGCAATCTTAAATATTGTGCATGACTCACCTCCAGCAGGCCATCCAGGGTATGACAAGACCCTAGAACTTGTCAAACATTTTTACATTTGGCCACACCTTGCCAAATATGTCAAAGACTGCGTCACTTGATGTGACAAATGTGCACAAATGAAGGGAACCAACTGTTCTCCCTATGGAGAACTCCAACCCCTTCCCATCCCTGAGAGACTCTGGCAGGACATCACCTGCAATTTCATTACAGACCTATCCAAATTGACTGGCTTTGATTTCATAATGGTAGTAGTTGACCACTTCTCCAAAGAAGCATCTTTCACTCCATGCATGAAGAATGTAACCGCACTAGACATGGCTAAACTCTTCCTCCATAATGTATGGAAACATCATGGGCTTCCCCAATCGATTGTATCAGATCATGGACCACAATTCTCCTCCACAGTCTTCCAAGAAGTCTGCTCATGTCTCGGCATCTCCAGTAAGATGTCCACAGCTTATCACCCACAAACAGACAGGCAAAGCAAATGAATGAATCAGGATCTCCAGCAGTATCTCTGATTATATTGCAATGAGCAGCAAACCACATGGGCCACCTGGCTACTCATTGCACAATTTTTATATAATTCAAAAATCTCTGCTTCTACCAAGAAGTCCCCATTTGAAGTCATGAAGTCCTATGCTCCTAGAATGGGCATTGAACCCAGATCTTCTAAAGCACCAGCTGCTGAAGACTTCTTCAATGTCATGTGAGACACTCTTGACAAGACTTGCAATAACCTCAAAAAGGCAAGAGAATGCATGTGTACTCAAGCCAACAAACACAGGACCCTGGCTTCCCTATATAAACCTGGTGACAAAGTCTGGTTGACCATGGAAATCCTCCATTTGACATGCCAATCCAAGAAACTAACTGAGAAATGGCTTGGCCCATACCCAGTAGAAGAAATGATTAGGACTAATGCTGTCAGGTTATATGCCTTTCCTGATCACTCAAAATTCACAACCCTGTGAATATCTCCAGGGTTAAACCTTATCATGAACCACTAGCTGGTCAACCCATATCCCAGCCTGGCCCAGTACATGTCACTGACGAATGTAATGAAATTTACGAAGTTGACTACATTATTGACTCATGTCTCAAGCACAGGAAGCTTGAATACCTTATCCACTGGCATGGATATGACATTGAAGACAGAACATGGAAATCCAAGGAGAACCTCTCCACTTGCCAGGATGCAATCCATGAGTTCCATGTTCTCAACCCTCACACTGCACACAACCTCACCATGGTCTTTGCTCAAGACCTATGGCTCTTTAACCCTTACCTATGATCATCCAGAGTTTGATCATTAAAGGGGGGATAGTGTTATAGGGGTACATTTTCGCCCCTATTACATAAGCAATAACATTAGCCTTTGCAAGGCTTGAACTCTCAAACACAAGTGCCATAGCCACTTGTCACTCAGGCTCATCACTCAGGTGTCATTCAGGACCCACCTCACCACTAAGGTGCCTAGAGCACTCTAGTCGATGTACCCTGACATCACAACCCTCTACCCTGTTCTAGACTCCATCTAGACCAGATCCCTATGATCTGGGATCATACCCTTGACCCATTTGTATTTATGCTTCTCTTCCATTCCATCAAGCCTCATGCTTGATGCCCATATGAACCCTTCACCCTAGACCATCCTGAGCCCTGGGTTATACCCCTAGCCTATTTAGTTAAAGTATTGGTAGATTAGATACAAATATGTACATACATAGTTTGTCTATATAAACTAGGAGCGACTCGCTGGGATTCTCCAGTCAAGTCCTCTTGGAGTATTCCCCAAAAGACACTTCTAAGACATGATTCCTAGTTTCCCCTTCCCTAGTAGTCTCAGTTGTCTAGTGCAACCTATAGTCTATTTGGGTTGTTTCAGACTTAGGATCTGGATGTATTGAGCATCTAAAGTGGCAATGGGCACTTAGAGGTCAATAGCTGTAGGGATGGGAATGTAGTGACTTGAGCATGGTCATTGGACATTGCAAACACTTATGTAATAGGGGCAAAAAATATACCCCTATAACATTACCTTGCACTTAATCTAAGGTATCCTCTTAGCATCTATCTTAGAACAAGGATTGAGACTGTTGTCTCAACCCTTGACCCAGGCTTCAACCAAGGCTGTCACCTTTGTCAACTTGTTGTCCCTTCTAACAAAGGCACATCTTGTATACCTTTGCTGTCAAGACTCTCTCCAGCACCAGCAATTCTAGACTCTTGAAGGGCTACATCCAATCTTACCTGGACCAGGTGTTACAATCCCTAGATCTGATGAGATCTGATCTACATCTAGTGATGACATGTACATCCTGGACTCTATAATAATGTTAACAGCTATGATCAATGTTCTGTGACTGAAAAGATATGAGACTTAGTGACTGAATGTGCTTGTACATCTAGGTGGCACAAGAAGTCCTGTTACAATTTATCCAGACTTACTCTTTCCTTTCTTGTGCTTATCTCTTCTTTCTCACTTGGACTTCATTCCATAAAGCTATTCTCTTATATGGCTTTGTAATCCAATTTCTTCACAGGTTACTACTTTCTACTCTTCTCAATGTTATCTCTGGTCCCGATTCTTCTTATACCACATCCCACAGCATATATTTCTCTGACCTTGCCATAGCCTTACCATAACCTTTCCTTGATTTCCCTTTCTAGATATTCTTTGAACTTTATCATTTCTTGCTATTTAAACTAGCTTGCCTATATCATAGAAGCCTAAGCTAGTTCTCCTTGATTGTAACCTCCTTTCAAATACAAACCTTTTTCACTCACTCACTCCCTCTCTAAGTCTTCAACCACTCAACACAACAAGAAGTGGCATTAGCAATAGGCTTATCATCAAAACCATTCTTCACCACAGTTGAAGAGAAATCACCTGCAGTGCACATACCTAAGACTCCTTAGTTTCTTGAGGCTACACTTGTCCTTACCCAGGTCAAGCATAACAGGTCCCAAGTCTTGAGTATAGGTTTCAAACCTAAGTAGAGCATCTATCTCTTGAATAGGGGTGTCTAATCCAAGGATAGGGATAAGAATAGAGATAAAAAATTGACCTGTAACAACCATCATGTTTGATTGAGGAATCAAAAGAATTTTTAAGAGCCTTATAAATTGATCTAGAACCCTTGGATTTAGCTTGACAAGCATCCAGCTTTGCTCTCAGAGAGAACCCTCAGAGAGTAATCACCTATGCCCTCAGACTAGGATACCAACCATTAGTAGGTGTTACATCTGGCTTGGATAGAGATGAGTGTAGTCCTTGAGAGTTGAGGAAGTTCTGAGTGACAAGGGATCAGGCCTGAGTGGTGAAGGTCAGGCATAGAGTCTAGGGTTCCAATGCTAGAGATTGTCCCCAGGTTGAGGATCAAGGGAAGATTCTAAGGGTCAACCTTAGGTTGAGTCAAGGAGTTCAGACATCTTAAGCAAATTGCCATGCCTGGCCTAGGTAAGGGCAAGCATAGCCTTGGAAAAACAAAGAGTCTAGATATGTGCACTACTGGTGATTCCTCTTCAACTCCAGTGAATGATAGTTTTTAAGGTAAGCCTGTGGTTGAGGCTACTTCCAGTTGTGTTGGGTGGTTGAAGACTTTCAAAGAGGGAGAGTGAAGTAGAGATAGATGTATTCCAAGAGAGGGTACAATCAAGGAGAACTAGCTTAGGGATTTTACAGAGTAGACAAGCTAGTTTAAATAGTGTGAAGCAATAAGGTTCAACAGATGACAAGAAAAGGGTTTTGGAGATGACAAGGCTATGGTGAAGTTATGGCTATGGAATGCAGTGTGATGGGAATGAAGTATGATAAGGTTATGACTGTGGAATGCAGCACAATGGAGATGAAGATGAGAAGTAGAAGATGGTAACCTAGTGAGGAGATTGGATCACAAAGCTAATGAGAGAATAGCTTTGGAAGAATTAGTCCAAGTGAAGAAGTAAGCAATTTGAGGTGGGAAAGAAATAGTAGTCTGGGTAAATTGTAACATTACCTCCCTGTTGCTTCTGAACTCCATTCAGAATTTCTTAGTCAAATGATACAGGTGATCCAGTAATGTTGGAGTATCCTATTGCATCTATCATATCATCTTCAGGGTCACTATATTGCTCCTGGCAGTTGGAACCACAAGAAGAGCATCTTCATGTTCTCCTGGAGAAGTGAGAATGTTGAGAGGATGAGAATGAAGGGGAGGTGGAAAGTGGGATGCTGAAGCAATGACAGAGGGGACAATGACCTTGTATGTGATTGGTGAAACAACCTGAGAAGCATAGATGCTATAGGTTGCTCTAAACTTGATAGAAACTTAAGAAAGTGAAGTGAAGCCTATTCACACTAGAGCTTCTGAGGGAAAACTCCAAGTGAACTTAACTGGGGTCTACTCAGTGTTCACTGAAGGATTTATATACTATCCAGTAGTGTGTGTACATGTTGTAGTCATATCTATGATCTACTGTATATAGTTGCATAGTCCTGTGCAGACATAGCCCAATAGGCTATGCTGGAATGGAAGGAACAGCCTCAAGGCTGTGGGAGAATGGAAGGGAAGTACTGCAGCCTCAAGGTTGTGAGCAGAAATGAAAAGAAGCATAAGCACAGCCATGCACAGTACAGAGATGAAAAGAAGACTGCATGTGATAAAGTATGTTTGTCTGAGTACAAACCCCATAAAAAAGTAAGCATATATAAACATAGGAGATGTGGATTGCAGATCCGAGATTAGATGAAGATAAGATAAGATAACAATCCAATGCATGATGACTGAGCTTGCAAAGCCTTAATGACATTAGAGGCAAGTGACTGGCATTGGACTTCAAGTCTGGGTGAGCAGTTTAGTGGCATGCTGAGGTTAAGTGACCTTCAAGGTCATGTGATCATTAGAGATGAAAAGTAGACCCATAACAATTGGGATGCCATTGCTGAGAAAGAGGACACTGGTAAAAGGGACAATTCATCCTTTGATAATCAAGGTGATGGCAGTGGTAGCAGACTTCATTGCAGTGAGGGTGAGATGGAGTGAGAGGCAGAGCCTCTTCAGTTCCTCCCCAGTGGGCCTCTATTCATTGGAGGGCAGATTCTTCCTTACTACCAAGAGGGGAGGAGGATGCAGAGGGTGTAGATGTGGTGGTAGGGATATGTAGATTGTATGCCTGGGCTAGTTCCCTAACAAATCTATCTACATTGAACAAGAATTCTCCAAACTTGAGTTGGTAGGCAATAGTGGATAAGGCTCCATGCAGGTCCTGTTGTATGTTCTCTAGTAGGTGAGCTAAGATAGAGGGGAATGATAGAAAGATGAGACATAATTGAGTGACTAGGGTCTGAGGCAGTTGGCCTGAAGAAAGGTTCTGTATAGCACTAACAGGAAATCCATGTCAAGGTGGACATCAATGGGGTCAGCCATCCTTGAATCAGATACAGTGACTCACAAGATTGTCCCAATGTTTTGCACTTTTTGATTGTTGATTGAATAACTCAGGAACTAATATAAAAACAAACAAAGTGTTGGTTTATAAATGGGAGTATTTACTCAAGACTAGATACCAAGAGCAAAATTATGTAATTAAAATCAGGAACCATGGAGATATATGTAATATAAAACAGGTACTCATTGGGACAATTATGTGAGTGTGTTTTAAATATATTAGAATCTGATGCTCCACCATTTCTATAGCAACCAATTGTTAACAGATTGTTACCATGGTGATATTATATATCATGGGACCTATAGTCAAGTTGTTACAGGTCAATTTTAGCGCCATTCTAAAGCCCCTATATTCGGGTTAGACACCCCTAAGCAAGGGCTAGATGCTCTACAGAAGGCTCGATGCCTTACTCAAGTCCCTAGACTCCTAGTGCCACTTAGATGTGCAAGCACATTCCAGTCACTAAGTCTACTATCTTATCTCGAAAATAAGATCAAGCTTATCAGCAGGGCTGATTATCTTATCAGTCACATGATATTGATTATCATTGATGACATTATAGAGTTCAGGATGCACATGGCATCACTGATCTAGATCTGATCTGATCTGATC
>JBBPLR010001108.1:0-10057 GCA_038089915.1 Sutorius australiensis
CATGTGACAAATGCTTAACAACACTAAGCTTAGCTATTCAAAAAGCAGAAATAATCTGTGATATTCTGGGACAATCTAAAATACTCTGGATAATTTACAAAATATTATTAATTGTAAAATGAAAGATATAGTTGGCAGGTGAGACCAGCATATGACAAATGCTTAACAACACTAAGCTTAGCTTCTCCAGAACAGAGCAGAATGTATCTCAGCTAACCCTAAGATGTGTGGCTGTGCAAGTAAGGTAGGGTCAATATATTTGTCATGGATATCTATTGTTCATTAAATCAAGAAAATCTTATTAATCAAATGTAATTATATTATATTTGTTTTAAATTTTTCCTGATGATATCAGATGAATTTTTCACTACAAGTAAAATCAATGATATCAAAATATTTATTTATTTAATACTAGCTTGATTAAATATATATATTATATTATATAATTGATATTTGAAGAGAGTAAAAGTGTGAGTTGTATTATCAATCCAAACAGGTCAACAGAGTTGACAGATCAGAGCTACTGGTTATAAAAAAATAAAACAACACATCAGATGAGTTAAAGTCAAATGGGCTAGGTTAGTCTTTGGGTCAGGGTCAAGATATCTTAGGGTTAGGGGTAACAAGTGGACCAGGGTAGATATAGGGTTAGGTTTGATGTGGGAACAAGTGTGTAGAGGGTCAGGGTTTAAACACTCTAAAGATAGAATATATATATATATGTTTATAACAGTTAAAATAATACTTAACTCCAAACTCCAAACCATTTTTTCAAAGAGTAAAGGAATAAGGCTCTATTCATCTACAAGTGGAGTATATGCTCAGCTTGTTGCACACTTTAAATGCTTATACTGGCCTTGGGACTCTAGAAGTGAGTTTGGTTTCCAAAAAGAGCTACAAACACACATGATATCTGTTCACTTCAGTCTGGTATGATATTATCATCATTTCTCAATAGTCCAGTGTATACACCATTAGCAAAACAACCTTGTTATCAAATAAAATCTCTAGCACTTTTCAGATCTGATAAACTATGATAGCTCCTGCCAGAATATTAGTAATCTGATTTTTTTACTATATCTTTCATTTTACAATTAATAAATTAATAATATTGTGTGAATTATCTAGAATATTTCAAACTATCCTAGATTATCCCAGTAACAAGTGTGATCAATGATGTTTAAGAGTGTGATAAAAGTATAGTGAAAAGTGTAACAGAAGTGCAGCAAAGAACATAATAAAAAATGTAGCAAAAGTGTAACAATCATGGTATGTTTTTGATAATCAGAGCATATTTTAAACACCAAAAATGTGTCACAATTGCAAGACTTTCTTTCCATGATTGTTTATTACCAAAAATGCGCCACAGTTGACACACCCCATGCTTTGTTTATTAACTGTTTTAGAAATTTTTGTCTAGACTTTGATGGTCAAAAATGTGCCACAACTGCTACACTTTGTTAATTCAACTGTTTACCATGCTTTATCCTTGCTCTGATTACACTTCATGTATACTTTGGCTACACTCTGATCATCATATTCTTTGCTACACTTTTATATATATAGATTGTAGATAGTATACTTCCTTGTATGTACTATAGTAATTAATGCATATGTTTGCTTGCTATTCTGTCAGAATATGTACAATGAAATAAGAAGCATGTTGTTGACCTATTAGAAGTTTATACATTGGTTGAAATTTGAAATTTCTTTATGATTTGTGGTAACCCTTGCCCTCAAAATAGCCACATTGATTAGTATTTATCTTTCAATCTCTCATACTCAAAATTCCCACTCCATTTTATTTCATCCTTTGCAGTTTCAAATCATCAGTCAATCTCATATACATATAATAAACTATGTTTTTAGACATTGTTGGAAATCAACCAGTTATCCTTTTATTACCATGCATATTTTTGTCAATCCTTGTCTCATCTGATCCTCTGATCTTCTCTTACTCTTCAATAGTTCAATGGCAATGTTCACAAGTAAGAACTAGCCATGAACTCATTGAAACAATCCAAAGCCTAGTGGGCTGTAGGTTAAGAAAGGATGAGCCATATCTTTGAAGAACTCTCCAAGAGGTGCAAAAATGCACAATAGGCACCATTCAGAACAAACAAGCAGTTTTCATCTGTTGTGCTTTCAGCACAGGTTTTTTAGAGTAAAGATATTTCTATTGGAATATTTACAATTGCAAACAAATTTTGATATGTGATATACAGTATAAATACAAATCAGATTACCAAGTTTTTATATACCTCAGTCAAAACTACATTTATGGGTTTAGTACTTTCACAATCTTCTGAAAAGAGCACTTTTGAGTACACCTTGAAAGAGCCACATAAAGTTGACCATGAGAGAATACAGGAGAGCTTGGGTTAGGTCCAACATGCTTTTTAGTTTGTCCTTGTGATTTGTTAATTTTCATTACATAGGCCAGATGCACAGGGAATCAAAGATGTCTAAAGAGAACAGGAGAGTTTTTCTGACCAGAGTTCAAACCAATTCAAGAAATAAACACAGTGGTATTGATAGCATCTTCACTTTCATTTAGTACACAACATTCCAGAATATACCAAATAGATCTGATAAGCCTCAATTGAGTATCATTGCAAAGGCCATCAGAGGGATTCAGATTTCATTTCTTAGCAGCATAAAAGGAGCACTATACTTGAGATCTAATTTGTAAAGAGGAAATCCAGAGGGATTGAAAGTGTGAAGGATCTGTGATTAAATGTAGTCATATTCCCTCTCAGAGATAGTATCTCAACTCAAGTAGATGACTTTTTTCTGAGGTGCCACAGACTCTAGAATGATGTGATCAAGGAAATCTTGATCAGTGAACTGCTGATTTTAATTGGTTGCAAGGAGTTGGAAATAAAGAGCATTGATGAGAGAGGCCATGCTATCATCACAATGTATGTATTGAAGAAGTTCCACATCACCATCAGTAATATCAATCTGAAGCAGCTGCTGAGCCCATGCATCATATTCAGGATCCTGGCCAAGATACATGTTTTGATCAGTAAACAGCCATGTTTGCCCAAAGATTAGAATGAATAAGTATTTTTGGAACAATCTGTTTTCTAGATGTATGCTGGATCTGTTACAGGAGTATATTTTCACCCCTATCACAGCATTATATAAGCATTTGCAATGCAATGACTAAGTCATCCAAGCCATCATGTTTTCTTCATAGGCTGCTGGCCTCTAGATGACTAAAGTCACCATGTCATTCAGATGTCACTCAGGCATCACTCATGATCACTGTCACCACTCAACATCTGGCATGTTCTAGTTGACATACCCTAGACCCAAATCTCAATACATCTCAAATCCATACAATCTGTGATTGTACCCTAGATCCATCTCATTTCTCTTATCTATTTTATATGTACCCTCTCTTTCATTCTTTGGCCTCATACTTAATCTTAGTATTCACGGACCCTTTACCCTGGGCCATCCTGAGCCCTGGGTTATATCCCTAGTCATATTTAGTAGTAGATCTATAGATTAGATTACAATATGCACATACAAAGTTTATGTATATATATCAGGAGTACTCAACTGGCATCCCTAGTCAAGTCCTCTTGGAGTGTGAAACAACCAAAGAAGCATAAATGCTATAGGTTGCTCTAAGGCTTGAAAAGAGTAGATAGAACTAGCTTATGTCCAACTGAAGCTTCTAGGGGAAGACTCCAAGTGAACTTAACTGGGGATTACCCAGCGTTCACTGGAGGGTTTATATACTTGGGCATAATGTGTGTACATGTTGTGACTGAACCTATGATCTACTATATATAGACTAATTGTCCTATGCAGACATAGCCCCAAGGGCAATGCTGGACTGCCTCAAGGCAGTGGAGAATGGAAGCATACAGCCATGGGGCATAGCCTGCTGTGGCTGGAATGGAAGAGAAGTGCTACAGCCTCAAGGCTGTGAGCAGAAATGAAAAGAGGCATAGGCATAGTCATGCACAGCACAGAAATGAAGAGAAGTCTGTGCATGAGGCAACCATGTGTTGCTGAGTTCTAACTCTATAAAAAGGTAAACATGTGTAAACATAGGAGGGTTGGATCATAGATCTGAGATAAGATAAGATAGGCCAACAGGGACATAGTCGATTGGTACTTGTGCTTGCAAGTCTAAGTGGCGGTAGAGGTCACAGGTTGGCTTTGGACTTCAAGTCCTTGAGTGCAGTTTAGCAATGTGCTTAAGTCATGTGACTGTCAAGGTCAGGTGACTGTTAGGGGTTAACATGGACCCATAACTGAGTGTTTCTGTTACAGGTCCATTTTAACCCCTAACATCCTTGTCACATGACCAGTCACATGACCTAAGATGATACTAAACTGCTCCCTTGGGCTTGTAGTCCAAACTCCAGTCACTTGCCTTCAACACCACTCAGATGTTGCATATATAAGTCATTGTATATTGGTTGGATATTTATTAACCAATATTTTACTAACACTGGACAGTAAGATATTGAGGAGCATACTGTACCTATTTCCTTGGATTCTATCATACTTCATCCATTCCAAAGATTCTATAATGAGTTCTAGATTGCTTTTTTGATTGAGATACCATTTTTCCACTCTTCTAATTTCCACATCACTATGTTTACCCATGTTTATCTTTTTATAGAGTTCATCCCACACAAACAGAGTTTGCCTCATGTACAGACTTATTTTCATCTCTATGCTATGCATGAGTTTCTTTTCATTTTCACTTACAGCCTTGAGGCTGTAGCACTTTTCTTCCATTCTACCACAACATGTGTGCATAGTATGTTATGCTTTCCTTCCATTCTCACACAGCCTAGAAGGCTATGCTCCATATGCCTATAGTTAGATCGTATCTATAGATTAGGTACAAACATGTACACATTCTAGACAACTATATAAACCCTCCAGTGAATGCTGAGTAGACCTCAGTTTAGTTCACTTGGAGTTTTTCCTTAGAAGCATCAGTGTGCATATTCTCCTATAAGTTTTTCTCAAGTTAAGAGCAACCTATAGCAGTTACACTTCTCAGGTTGTTTTGGTTTCCCAAAAGAGACATTTCCAAAATACAACTCCTAGTTCCCCTTCTCACAACTTATGACTAGTAGTCTCAGCTTCCCTAGTGCAACCTATAGCAACTTTTGGTTTGTTTCATTAGAACTTAACTACACTTCTATACCTTGCACTAACCTTATGCACTTCACTGCAAGAGCAAGTGCATACATCCCCTCTCTATAGGATTTCCACATGCTGTTATGCTTGGCCTGGATAAGGACAAGCATAGCCTCAAAGACTAGAGAAACAGAGTGGATGCACTGCTGGCAATTCCCCTTCAACTCCAGTAAAGGATGGTTCCAAGTTATGCTCTATGGATGGGGGTTACTTCCCATTGACTAGGGTGGTTGAAGGTCTAGGGTTTAACATGGGTATGGGTTTGCACATGGGTATACTAAAATGGACCCACACCCATACCCTTGATGGGTTTACCCATGGGTCCAGATTTATTTCAAGCAATTATGACAGGACAACACTACAATTTAATAAGGTCCCACCCATCATTAGCAAACCTGTGATTTTACTACAGTGCTACAGTGAGTACAGTGGCTACAGCTAATATTAGCTATGAACAAATGTTGTTCAATCATAAAAGTATTCATTTTTAAGCTTTTATTTGACTATGCAGAGAGGATCTAACTGTAGCACTGTAGCACTGTACAACACTTCCCAGTTCATTCTGGTTTTGCTGATGATCCTCCAACACTTGCTCTACATCCCCACTGACATCTGGAAGTGAACTCATTGCTATGTCCTCTGTCCTGACTAGATTGAGTAGGCTCCAATGATCTACACACAGAAGCCCAATAAAATAACCCACATAGTGGGTATGGGTATGGGTATGGGTATCAAGAGGTTAGATCCATACCCATACCCATACCCACAGATACCCATACCCATGTTAAACCCTATTCTCAATCGTTGTCATGACCATGAAACAGCTGGCCATCCCAGCATACTCAAAACTAGACAACTTGTCTCCTTGGAGTTCTGGTGGCCAGGACTCACTCACTTCATCTGAAAATATGTTGAAGGATGTGCCCTCTGCCAACAAAACAAGGCCAACACCCATCCAACCACCCCTCCACTTGCCTCCATTCACTCCTCCTGCTCTCATCCCTTCCAACAAATCTCCTGCAACCTCATCACTGATCTCCCTGCATCCTCCAGCTTCAATACCTTATTGGTCATGGTGGACCATGGCCTTATGAAGGGGGTAATTTTATGCCCTACTAAGAAAACCATCATCACAGAAGGGGTAGCCACACTCTTCTTCCACAAAGTCTACCTCTGCTTTGGACTCTATGACAAAATTGTTACGATTCCTCCTAGCCCCTGTCTTTTTCCCCTGACAAACTCATTGATACCTTCTTTCTTGAGATCCCTATCCTCATTTTCCCCCCTTGTTCTCTCCCAGCATTACTCAGGATGCTCCTCTCTGGCTTCTCCCTTGATCCATCTTGTTGTCCTCATGGCTGAAACCCCTCACCCCAGTCAACCTCAGCACCTTGTCCCCTCATCACCTCATCACCTTGTCCCCTCATCACTTTGTCACCTCAGCACCTCATCACCTCAGCACCTCATCACCTCATCACCTCATCACCTCATCACCTTGCTTCCTCATCACCTTGCTCCCTCATCACCCTATCACCTTGTATCTCACCATGTTTCCACATCACATTGTTACCCAACTATGCTTCCATCTCACAGAAGCCCCTCAATAACTCTGCTCATCTTCTTGTTTATCTCCATCTCTTCTTGTAACACTTGTCTTTGACTCACCTAGCTTCTATCTCCAACCCTGTAGCAACCACCATGTGTAGCTTGTACCCTTGACCCTTCTTGACTCACTTCACCCTTCTCCCTGCTTAGTCAGCACCATTTGCTTAGCCTATATATTCCTTTCCCTTCCTAGCTGTAGCTTTAGCTTGAATCTCCCTTCCCCCCATACTCCCTTGTCTCCTCCTAGTCCTCTTCCCATGGTGCCATACCTGTGCCTAGGAACACCCATCGTCCACCTTGTATCAATACAGTCCTCTTGCCTTGTCTCTTCAGCTTGACCTCAACTGCATGGATCACCTCTGTCTAAGACCTTAAAAACCCCATCAGCCCTGGTCACACCCCAACACTAGTCTCACTGAATGGATAGCACAACTCACCTACCTGGTGGTTGTGTCATAACAAAAATCATCTTCAATTGAGGCCCTCAATTCGCTTCAAACTTTGCTAAAGAGCTGGGAAGGCTCCTAAACTATGATATGTTCCTCTCTACAGCCTACCACCCCCAGTCTGATGGAGAAACAGAATGAGTAAACCAAGAAGTAGAAACTTATCTATGAATTTTCTGCATAGCAAATCCTACCTCATGGGCAGACTCCATCTCCCCATGCAGAATTTGCCCACAATCACCAACCCCATTCCGTCACCAGCAAATCCCTGTTCTTTCTCATGATGGGCTATGAACTCCATGCCCTACCTTCAATCCTCCCTTCCTCCAAAATCTCTGCAATCAAAACCTGTCTAAAAGCCCTCACTGCAGCCTGAGACAAAGCCCTTGCTGCCCATGAATTAGCTCAACAAGTAATGTCCTCCTGCATTCAAGGAAATTTCACTCCCTTCAAGAAGGGAGATAAAGTCTGGCTGGAAGCATGAAACCTCAAATGACACATCACAAATCCAAAATTTGCCCCCAAACAAGAAGGACCCTTCATTATCACCCAGGTTCTATCTTCCTTATCATATAAACTCTGCCTTCCTCAAACCTGGAAGCTCCACCCTGTCTTTCATGCTTTCCTCTTATCACCCTACCACGAGAACTCTATTGATGGATGAAACTTCCCAGCTCCACCTCTGGATCTTGTAGAAGGAGAAGAAGAGTACGAAATTGAATGGATATTAAACACAAAGGAACACCAACCAACTGACACTTCCTGATCTGATGGAAAGAGTACTCTGCCAAGGAAGACTCCTGGGTTCCAGAAAAGGACCTCAAACATTCACAAACACTTCTCAAAGAATACAAAAGGTGACACCCCTTGACCTTCTCCCCTCAATGAACTCCCACCAACCTTGCTCCTCCCTGTTACAATTTATCCTGAACATTCTGCTCATTGTGTTGCCTACTTCTTGTTCTTCTCCTTACAGACTTACTCTCCCAAAGCTATTCTCCCACATAGCTTCGTGATCCACCTATCCATAGTTACCATTGTCTTCTTCTTCTATTCATTACCACTACATCGCTTTCCACAGTTACCTTGTTCCCATTGCACTGCCCTCCACAGCTAGGGACTTTCCATAACCTTACCTCTACTTTCCTTTCTTGGTTCCTTCTCCCAGAACTACTTAAGCTAGCACAATCTCTCCTGTAACCTTAAGCTAGTTCTCCTCGACTTTCACCTCGAGTCTCTGCCCAATACATCTTGCTTCAGCTCCCTAGCTTTACTCTTGAGACCCTCGACTACTTGAGATAGCAGGAAGTAACCTTCGACCCGAAGACAACCCAGGAAACTATCCTTCACCACAGTTGAAGGGGAAATGCCTGCAGTGCACATGCCTTGTTAACACAGACCCTTGAAGATATGCTTGTTCTTACCCAGGCCAAGTGTAACACTCCCCTAGCATCGAAACCATTGACATCACCATTGAACACTTTCTTTCTGCTCTCAACATCTCCTTATACCAAGCCAGATTTTGCTGGCAATACAACATCCTTCCAAGCCACAGTTGCAAACACTCTTGTTTCTGCAAACTTTCATACTGCATTTACCACTATTGAGCCCTCCACTACTTTTCATTACTTTTTCATCCCTAAATGTCTCCTTGCTCCAACATTCCTGTTTCTAGTTATAGCTCTTCACCTTACAGACCAACTCCTTCTGCTTCAGATATTTCTATGGTTTTTTCCCTTTCTACTTCAATGGCTTCTGAACCCCCTTCAAATGTAGCAACCCCTGGTTGGGCCAATGAAGAACTTCCCAGGACAGACTCCCCACCTCTACTTCCTCACCCTCACCAAGTCCTCACCATTGACCTCCCCACCTATGCCCATAACATGTGAACTGAGTTCCTTGATGGGCATTATATCTGAACCCTTTGAGCCTACTTGTCTGACTCTAGGATGGCCAGTCCCATAGATGCTCACCTTGACATGGGATCCCCCTTCTTAGTATTGTACCACACCTTTCTCCAGACCAATCAAATCAGACCCCTCATCGCTCAACTCCACCTATCCTCCAAGCCCACTTCCCCCCTCCTAGCTTGTCTATTGGAAAACATCCAAGGCAACCTGTATGGAGCCTTGTCAATCCTTGCCTATCAACTCAAATTTGACAAATACCTGGTTGAAGTGAACTGATATGTGAGGGACCTCACCTGGGCACATGACCTACCTATCCCTACCATGTCGTCCACCCCTTCCACTTCTTCCTCTCCCCTAGCCAGCAATGAAGAAAAAGCCCTACAACAGGCTGAAGCCCACTGGGCTGGGACTGGAGGAACATTGCCATTATTCCCATCTCACCCCCACTATCATGAAACTTGCTACCACTGCCACCAACTCAGACACCTTCACACTGCCTGCCCCCTTTACCAATGCCCTATCTGCCAAAGGTGGGAACCCAACCACACCCAAGGCTGTTGCCCCCTCTGACATTACCCTACAATGATACCCTCCTCCTCTTTGTCTTCCACTTCCTCCAGACACTCTCACCATGCTCATCAACCCTACCAGTGGGCTCCTTGTCAGTCTAGCACCCCTGAGTGATACAATGACCCTGGAGATGATATCTTGGATGTGGTAGGTGAAACAACCCAAAGTCTAGGGGGCGGACGTAGCCCCTGAGTCGTTGATAGCTAGATCCACGTAGCGTGCTTGAGCGTATCTACCGTCTAGGTAGAGGAGTACTTGTGAATGACAGGGGTCGTCCCGATTAGGGTGAACCCGCGTAGATAGTGACTTATGAGTCAAGGGTCGTCTCGAGATGAGTAGACCCGTAGG
>JBBPLR010001109.1:0-10050 GCA_038089915.1 Sutorius australiensis
CTGAGACTCACGTCTTCTGGGCCCTCGAAATCTCTATCGGCGAGCAAACGCCCTTCTGACAATTTACCCATGTGTGTCTGCGCGAACGACATCCCTTTCCTTCGGAGACCAAGCAGCACCTTCACAAACGGCAACGGCGTACTTTGGAACGTTCGCTGGGTCTGCTCTTGGAGGACACCACGTCGATGTTCCGGTTTGATGAACCCGTCATATTCGATGACCATCACTTCTTCGTTCTGCAAGTCCGGTGCATACAAACAAAGGAATCGACATAGCCTGATGTACGCCGCGTGGTCGCTCAGGAACAGTTGGCCCGCGAAGATGTTGAGCTGGCTCATGATTGCGTGGGGTGGAGTCCAGTCAAAAGGGACCTCGGGAATGCTGTATAGACTGAGATCGTCGCTTGGTTTCATGGCCTTGGTCGTTCGTGGTGTGTACAAATGGAGATAGACATGCGGGCTCTTTCTGATCAATGGCAACAGCCGTTTGACTTCGTGCGGGCTCAACACGACGAGAACATGGTTGACGGTCGTCTTGCTAGATACGATCCAGTGGACGGGCCGCAGAAAATCATCCATTTTGGATGATGTGTCGCCTTCGGAAGGTACAAGTGTCTTGCAAAAGTCCTCCGTAGCCAGAATCCAACGGTTCCAGACATCCGACTCATTCGTGACCGCAGAAGTATCACCGAGAGTAGTAAAGATCGGGCGAAAAACGGTGGACTGATCCGGGAGTGCGCCGGTCTTGATGAAGTTAGCAACCTCCACGGAAAGTGCGTGCTCCGCGGGCGACCATTTCAGTGGCCTTTCTACTTCTCGTTCGCGTTCGACTTCATGTACGACCTCCCGTTCTTGTTCTTCGTCCATTCCGCCTGCGCGAAGTGTATTGATACCGAGGGTAGTGCAACGTTCTCGGATCTCCGGTATCATAAAAACAGTGGCATCTGCGGAGTGTTGCGGTGCGTATAGCCCTTCGAGGGATTTGACCTCCGGTTGAAGCCATTCCGATGACAATTCCTCCGGCGTAATCTGGTCTGCACAAAACTTCGACCATGCGTCGTGGCGAGCCTGATGATTCGTTCCTTGCTGTGCCCAATGTGGGGCTCGCTGTTGGATCTCGTCACACGTCTCTTGTATCACCCACCGTAGTATGTCGATGGTGTGGATCTCGCTTCCTGAGTGTTTGGCACACAATACACGGATTTTTCGCTCGACCTCAAGGGGAGCGAAAAACATTAAGGAGTGGCCCGTGCCCAGCTTGCGCATGCGCATGCAGCCTTCAAACAGGCCATGAGACCATGTATCGAGATAGAGAGATCCGCGGGCATACCTTGAGCCAAGCGATCCTTGGTCACCTTGGGTCCAAGCGTGACCGCAGCACGGAATCCACTCGGGAACTTGATATCAGTCCCACGTGTATGGGCGTCATCGAGATATATCACGCATTGGTCCAACTGTTGCGCAAATGGTGAGGACATTAAAAGTTGCGTGCTACCGTCTCGTGTTAGGACGGTCAGCTCGTCTTCCTCGTTGAAATAAATGGCAGCAGCAGTTTTCGTGTTGATGGCCAACCATGCTTCCGCTAGCTTCCGGTTCTGGAGGTCCAGCATTTGTGCACCAACGTCCAATAAGACCCGGATCTCGGGTGTTTGTGCGGCCAAGATTTCCAGGAACTCGACCGTGGTCCGTCGTTCGCCGTTTTCCTTGGTCATGCACATATATTGCTTGTTTTCTGGCTGCAGGAGATATGATAGAACCTTTGCGTTCGTCCCTCGCTGATGGTCAGGATCCCGTTGAGTGATATGCAGGGGCAACAGATACCGTCCGTCATTCGTGCCCGAGAACCCTAGAACACAGTGAACCCGATGATCAGAAGAATTGATGATCACCCACCGGTCAACAATCGTTCCTTTTTCTCGGCCAGATCCCAACCTGAGCATGCCAATTTTAAAGGAAATTCTTTAGCTTCCTTCGGGAACACCACCCTCGCGAGGAAGAAATCGACGGTGGCGTGGTTATGCGAAAAGAGTGGAACGAGAAGCGTGGTCCACTGTTCTGACGACTTGAGATTAATCCCGGTGTAGCTTCGAAGTGCGCTCGGCACTGAGGAACAGTCTTGAATCCAATGGTCGTAATCGAGCGACGGATCATCTTGCCTGAGCAGGATCTCAAACGAAATCTTGAGCTGCTCTTCGGTCAGGCCCCCATAGTAATACGATAAACATGTTAGGAGGATTGCGGCATCCGGATGCCCAAACTCGGCTTTTGGCGCGGGCATGTCTTTTGCGCGATACGGGACTGCGAGCATCGTACGATGAGGAGCAAGACCATAATCCACGCGCCACCGCTGATCCTTTAAGCCGAATAAGAGTACATCCATGGCCAGTATACCACGGAGCAGAAGCAAACCACCCCAAAGCGTGCTTTGCCGAGCGTAGTCCTCCACGGCCTTGCATATCAACGGAGACACGGCCTTGTCTACGATGAAGACCGAAATGGCATCTTTGATCTGTCCATTCAGTTGCTGGAAGTTGAAATTCGGCAGGAAACCATCCACCACGTCTTGCGCTATCCGAGATATGAGGGTCTTGCCAGCATCCGGTTGTAATATCCGGATACGCGGGAACGCGCCAGGTGGACCACATTCGTATTCGACACACTCTCTGAACTCGGTTTGGAGAGATGACGCATGTTTCTTCACGAGCGAGAGAACCTGCTGAGTGGTTGTCCACCGTTCAGGGAACCCCTCCATCTGTTGCTGCAGACCTATCGTATAGACCAACTGATAGCGAACGTGGAGGATTTCATCGCTTTCGTCCAGCACGTCGCGCACATGCGAATGCAACCACTTTTGAAGGTCTAGTAGTGGTTGGGCGACGTGGATATCACCCGCAAGCTGTTTCTCGACGCTCACCAACTTGAGCGACAGGACGTGATCAGGCTGGACCACTAGTACGCCACGTTCACGCATACAGCCCAACAGGAGTGATTGCAAGGAAGCGACCCGGTCAGAGTCGAGTGGCAAGGAGCGGGAGAAAGGTAGGTAGTAGACCCGTCGGTTGGTCAGCCCACCAAGGCGGTCGACGAGAAGTTGGAACATTTGGGCCGTTAACGCCTTGGGGACAATGACTCGGGCGAGTTGATCGCCATCAGCAAGCTTTGCGATGGATATCGGAACGATGACGGACGATTTGCCTTCGCCCATATTGAGTTGCATTGCAGTATTTGCGCCCGACTGCGGCGCCACCATCTCGTTCGCGACTTGGACCTGAACACGACGCACGAGGAAGTTACCTTGCAGCTGATCATACAAACTCGTTAGCAGATAGAGACACCAGGGACACAGGAAACACACTTGGATCAGTAGCCAGTCCGGCTGTGTTTCGGGATCCCATCCATCACACCCACCGTTTCCGAACTCCTTATAGAAGTCCTCCTGCAGACCATCGACTGCGAGACGGAGAAGCCTTCGTGCACGCTGCAATTCCAACAGGATAAGTGCAAGCCTCACGAGAAACCTCTTCCAGTCTTCTGTAAGTTTGATGGGTGACGTAGAAGCGAGGCATTGGAAGAGTACCTCAGTCGTAACACGAGGCCACTGACCAGACTCCTCGAAAGCCCCATCAGCTGCGCTGATCGGACCAAGCGCCTCCTCAAGGAGGTCTATACCATCCAAAAAGCTCTCTCTGCAGGTGTCGTGGTAACCGACGAGGAGCTCGACATGTTCAACCGTAATATTCTCCATTGACACCTGGAATGACAGTGGGGCCACTTCACCACAAAAGTGAACAGCGCTATACTTCAGGTCGGATGCGTATTTACACCGGAAGACATCCGTTGGATTTCCCCCGATATTAGATAGCAATTGATTCAGCTCACTAGCTCCCGAGAACGACGTGGTTTGCTCGGCCGTGATGGCGAACGGGTTGAATTGATCTCGCACTTGCAAAAACGGCGCAGGCCGGGTGACAATGAGTTGATCCAACGTGACTGGCCATGACGTCCGGGACGGTATGTCGAGGCTCTGAGCAGGAGCGAACTTGTAGCAAGGAAAGGACCTGGGTGGGCGAGGGCGAGCGGCGAGCGCGCGAAGAACCGTTTGGACACGGGCCAAGTGCTCCCAGAGCAGTACATTCCGAGCGCAACTTTGGAACAGGTCTCGAATGCTCGCGTTCAAGTGCTCCACGTTGTACCCATTGGAGCGTGCCGACACCGTTGGAGGATTCCGGGATTCCCACGCGGCAATTACCTGAGCAGTTATCGTGTTCGTATCCCTCTCCACCCGCTTGTTGTAGAGCTGCTGTCGGTACTTCTCTTGGGCCCGGCACGTCTTGGCGCTTGGCCTAGCAGGCATAGTATACTCCGGACTGAGATGGAACGCAATTGCTGAAGCCGAAACCAAACGTGATACACTTTCCCGAGTAGGCTTATATCCATCTGATAATCGATACTCCGGCTCAGCCGGCGGATGCTCGAGGCGAAATGGTTGATGGAGCGCGAATGCCAGGAGGGTCGGGACGAGGTCACAGTGATCCGGCGAACCGTATGCCATGGCAGAAAGTGAGAATAATAATATAAAGCGGTCGGGACTTTTCCGGCAACAGCGAAAAGTGATGTATGCCTTGAGCCATACCGCCGATATACTCGGCTTCAGCCACCAGCTGCTATACGAGAGCGATAGAGAAGCATTGAGGTTCAACGTATGTTTCCACGAATCAAAGAGGCCCACAACGTCCGTCATGGTGATCGTCATTTCCATGGACCAGTCAAAGACCATAGCAGCAACGGAATAAACCCGGTGCTCTGGCGAGTCGCTTTCTAGGACATCCCGTGCGAGATAAATGACATCAGCGTCCGTCTTCGGGAGCCGCTCGGAAGTCTCGGAAGGGAAAAGACACGCGGAGCGACGCAAACCACGATCGACGAGCTGCCCATCCCGCGACGGAAACTTCTTCAAAAGTTCCGTATCCCAACCCTCGTGGAAGAGCTGGACATTTTGGAAATGGTCGCTGAGGGCCTTGGCAGCAACGTACAGCTGTTCGTTCCGGGAGAGAACGGGGAGGTTGAGCCAGCGGACAACTTGCATACTCTTGTACCGCGAATGCAACGCGCGCGAAGGGCACAGCGCGGCGATCGAACCCAGGAGCTCCGCATCGCGGGGACCGAACTTCATCGTCGACCAGCAACCAGCCGATCGAAGTATGCCCAGCGCCTCCTCCGTACCCGACTTCCCCGTGAGCAGGTCAGGATTACATCCACCACTGGTCAGCGCATGCAGATAAGCACGAAACAGCTTGCTCGTTAGGCTGACAGTGCCCGTCAAGCAACCCAAGTCTGTATCGATGCGATAGGTCTGGTACGTGACCCGCTCGAGGGTAAGTGCACGGATATCAATCTCAACACAGACATGATGACCGTCCGTCTTGAACGAAACCTGGCCCTCAGGGATGAGGACACATCGCGGGACGAGGTTGGGGACATTGACGTTCCTTCTGAGTTTCGGCCGAAGCACCAGTCGATTGACCAACCCGTATAGCGTCTCGGGGGACTGGTTCTCATCATAAACCATGCCCCGAATATTGTGAGATTGGAGATCCCCATCCTCATCGATGTAAAAGGATAGACCATAGCGGGGTAGGGTGACAGACAGGTTGAGTGACGACAGAGGTTGGTCAGGATCATCCGGGGACACGGTAACGAGGATATTCTGCGGCGAGTCAAGGGGTTTCAAGAGCTCCGATATCATGGTCCACGACGGACTTCGGACATCGATGAGGAGTTCCCGGCCTTTATACATGCGATACTGCCCAGGCGTACAATCAATCCTCCAGTTCTCCAACGAGGACTCCCAGAGCTTGTCAAATGGATGGATCTCCATGATAGACGTGGACAGGTTCAACCAGTGAGCATGCCCTTTGAGCAACACGGCGGGGAGGTCGTTCTCCAGTTTGTCCTGAGGGATGAGCTCGATAATGTCCGAAGAACCCAATCTTTTCGCCCGTATCACGAGATTCTTGTCCCTGAGCGCAAAGGACACCTAGGATCGCATCTTAGCCATCAAACATACCCCGTTGATCGATCATACCTGGTGATCGCAAATCGTACCACGTGCCGAGTAATCCATCCCCGGAATATCCCCCGGTATGACATCAAGTACTTGCTACACAGAGGATCAACAACATATGTGACATCAAACACGACGACACATACCTGGCCAAAAATAAGGTTATACAATGGATGCCGAACGATCGTGCGCGGTAATCTCCCAAGCGGTTTCCCATCCACCAAAAGTGACCCATCGAGCAAGTTGAAATGCACGACCTGCGAGCACTGCGTCGACGTCGACGCGGTCGTGCACGAGAACCAGCGCGAATTCGGACCCGGCAACGAGGCCCACTTTGATCCAGCCCGGTAGTCGGGCCAAACACTACGAACAGCAAGGTTGATTCCACGGTCGCTCGCATCGGCTTCGATAACGCGCGCGAGGGAGAGAATCACACCAGTGGAGAGGCGGCGGTCGCGGTCGATCAACAGCCGCGAAAACATGGAAAGAGTGGAGGTCTTGTTCGGCGTGTTGTCGTGGAGAACGATACCGCAAGTGATGAAAACCTCGACGTCTTCCGCAGACCGGAGGACCTGTTGCACCCAATCAGGCTCGACATCGAATGTACTCCGACAGACGGCGGCGGTGTCCCGCAACAGATTACGCAGCTCCTCGTCCCCCGATGTCCGAGTGAGCTTATCCAGGAGTTCTTTTACCCATCTATACACCTTCCTTCGTACAGAACGGAGAAGCGTCAGCACACGCTGCGAGACGGCATCGTCAGGCGTCGCCGCAAGGAGACGAGTGAGCATAAGCGAGACCGAATTCATAGTAACACCCTCTAGCCAATTGCCCTCGACATCGGCGATTAGTGTTTCAAGCTCGTTTGCAAGAGCATAACCGAAATTCTCCTCGCGGAGCTCTGCATGCCACAATGGTTCTCCCGCCCTGGAGAACGATCCCACTTGCATACTCGTCTGAGCGAGCAACAGATGAACTTCCGGAGATCGAAAGCTCAGCGAACGATCTCGAAGCTCGCGCAAGATGTTGAGCCATTGGAGCACACCGCCGCTTCGCAGGTGCCCGAATGCAATGAACTCGTGAATGGATAGGTCCTTGTGGCAGTCCGACTGGTCGGCCAAAACTTGGTTTGACGTGTGGGCAGTGGTGTCGACGTACTGTTGAAGGTTACGGTATGGACCCTCGGGAAGCTTGTGAGTACAGTAGCGCCTGATTTTGAATTCCCCAAGAGCGTTCGAGACCGCAACGTTCCCTTCATAGTCGAAACCATAGTAACTTAGAGTGTTCTTGACACGGACCTGCTCCTCTGTGCCCGGAATAGATAAATTCTTGTGGGCGACTGGTCTCGTGGTTGAAGCGAGAGTAATCCGAGCCCTTGGGTGCTGAAGGAAGTATTTACAGAGACCGGGATAGTCGCTCAGTAGGTACGGTCTGTTCCTGCGCGGACGTTGTGAGCAAATGTCGACAAGGAAATGAAATGTCATCGCGCGCCACATGTTGAACGACACCGGACATGCGAGTTCAAACACGACAACCCTAGCACGAAGCTCGTCATCCGGCAATGGCCATTCAAAGACCTCCACATCCATGTTATTGAGGCGAGTCCCAAGTAGGCACTTGCGGCAGTCCGGCGCGTGGTACTTTGTGCCGTTCCGCCGCGTCACACGGGTGTGGTGCATCCCATCGATATCGACCTTGAGCTTTGCATGCTTTGCGTTTGCGTTGTTAAGTTCAACAATCTTTTTCTCGACCTCGCGCTCGGCATCTGTTTCTATTTTTTCCATGAGCCGTTGGAGTGATTCAGACTCATTGTAAAAGCAAACAGCGAACGCGTCTTCCGAAACATCTGGAGAAAATACAGAAGAGCCAGGGTGCGATTTCGAGTTGCGATGGCAGAGATACCTGTACAAGAGCTGAACACGATGCAGGCTGCTGGCCTTGCGAAGCAATAACTTCTCCAGGAGCGCGATGGGGACCTCTGGAGAAAAGTCGGTTAGAAGTGGGATGCTCTGGGTGGCTAACTTGTCGAGCGCAACCCATAGCTCGAGCATTGTCAGCAATAGGATGGACAACTGCTCGGGGTTGTTCGCATACGTTTTCAGAGCGCCCGCAGAATATCTCTTCGCCAACGTCTCGAGCTTGACACAAGCTTCATCTATATTCCTGGTGCCGTCAACCCAGTCATCGAGGCCCTCCTCGACCGCCCGCTCGACGTCACAAAGAGTAAGGTAAGGCTCAGCAGCAAATGCCCCGAAGAAGAGCTCCGTCGACAAGAATTCATCAAGTGTACCACGAGGACGATGATCGGGGTGAAAGGGAACGGGAGGGACGTGATCATGATCTAGGAGACGATTGCCAAGGAACTCGTGACTACACAGGAGGGAGAGTTGTGTATCGCGAGCGAGGCTAAGCTCGGAAAATATGTGGGATGGGGATGTACGTTGGGCAGCTTGTACCTCTTCCCACCTGCCGTCGAGTAATGTCCGAATGCGAGTACATGCATCCAACACCGTGTTGGACAGCCATTCGGGTGCCCGAGCGCCAAGCTTCCTCAGGCGTCGACTGAGCTTGGCCGAAACGACGTGAAGCACATCGTTTGACACATCGTCACAGATTGCCATGTGTACAAGCGTTGCGAGAAAGTGAGTGATGAACACTTTGTAGGTAACTGGCTCGAGGGTGGTCTGCAATGCGACACGGACGACAAGCCATAGTGGCGAGCGCCGCCAAGGTATCGGTGAACCACTCGCGACGACGACGTCGTCGCCAATACGTTTGGTGATGCGAATGAGATCAGCAGCGGGGCGGCCGACCCCCCGCAATATGCCCGTGAGCAGTTCGGTGATGTACCGCGGGTCAGTCGTATCCCGGCGTTCGGTATTCGCGCATGGGAAGAACTTCGCCATAAGATTATCGAGGTCATCTTCATTCATGTGAGTGAGAAAATTGGCGAGCTCGGATTGGAAGATTCTATCATCAAAGACAGTGTTGGGGATTTCGACGGCTGGTCCGGGATACGAGCATATAAGCTTTCCTTGTGTCGAAATCACCGAGTTGGCCCGCGGCGATACCTCGAACGCCCCGTACACCGTCACGTCTTGTTGCTTCGTAAACACCACGGCAGCATTCTGAGCACGAATGAAGAACACGCGGATGTCTATATACGCGTTTCGAATCATCAGCGCACAAGAGCGGTCAATAAAGAGGGAGAAGCCTACCCCCCGGTTGCATCCCTGCAAGCTGAATGGCGACATGGTTTTTATCCAGTTTCGGGGACTGGACAGTGGCTCTGAGTTGTTCAACCATCTTCACGATGGCGAGCCACTGGGGCCGACCCGCCTCTTCGACGAATTCGGTAAACGTGCGTGCAGCGGCGACGACGGCGGAGACGAGTGCCTGCTCCCCCGCAAGAGAATGGTCATCTTCTCCAGGGTGCTGGAGAGGAGGAACGACATGAGTAATAACATACTCGAGAATCGGACTCAGGTCCATGAGTGAAAAGACACGGGTAGTGGTTGACAACGAGTCGATGGTCGTCAATGGTGGTAGTTGGAACGAGGCCACACGCGACGCGTACGACGCGTCCACAAATTGAAGACCCCAAATTGGACTCGATCCATTTACGCTCCGTTCCTGTCACGGGTTCCGTACGGCACCATCCGACCCTGTCAACAGCATTTAGCTCCATACCATTCGGTGAATCGGTCAGGTTTTTTGTATCGCCTCGAGTCGACATGGTGATGGTGAACAAAGAATCAGAGAAAGAACCATCCGGTGCCACATGCCTTCCAAAACTGGATGATCCCTTTTGTGACCAAGAGGCCCTCTACCCAAAAAAATATCCATCGAAAAACGCACCGCTACTCAGTGGTACTAACGCCGACGGGAACAATCGAGGCCGGATGAGTGAAGCCGTGCCATCAAGTCTTCATGTTGTCCCACTACTTGACAGGGGATTTTACTTGCGCAACTAGTGGCTGCAGAACC
>JBBPLR010001110.1:0-10045 GCA_038089915.1 Sutorius australiensis
ATCAATAGGACTAGCCTACACTGATAAGATAAGATTGGAGGACTTAGTAACTGGATCACATTGAGCATCAAGTGGTACTAGTGGTCCTGTAGATCCTGGTAAAGTATAGCATCAAGCTACTAGTCATGAGTGCAATCAAGTGCTAGAATGCACAAGATATAGGGGTGAAAATGTAGACCTGTAATAGCATGATATTATGCAAGATCATGCTTATGAGAATTCAACAATACTATCCACTTTGGGCTACAAGTCTGATATTATATCTTGTATAAACTCATCTCTTTTAATAGCTCCAACATGGTTTTATGTGAATGGATTTAAAAGCTTCTTCAATTTGCTGACCGATTCCATTAATTTTTTGAAAGATTGTTCTCCATTCACTCATTAAAATCAATATCAAATCCATTCTTTATAATAGCTCCAACATGATCTTACATAAGATCATGTGACAAAGATACTTTTATTTGTATTATGATTTGCCTCTTTTTCTTTTACTTGACATTCTTTTCATGCTTAGTCATTTTCTGGGCTGAACCTGAACCTGAACCTAGTGTCCTTAGCCCAAACCTGAACCTGAATCTGAACTGAACCTACATGAACTGATTCTACTAGGTTCAGTTCAGGTTCTGAACTAGTTCAGAACCTGAACCTTAGATTTAACTTTCAAATATACATTCAATGATACTTTGATAGCATAATATACATAACCATCATTCTTCCTCTGCAGTCCAAGATTTCACTTTCCATTTTAAAGCCCCAGTTTCAGCTGTTAAATCTCCACTTGTATAGTTGCTCTTCAAGATTTGAAGAGCCTCTACAGCATTAGGATGAAGACTATTATGCAATAGGGTTACTGTAAGTCCACCTTGAGAAAAAGCCTGCTTAGAGACAGTGGATGATCCTTGAATAGCCAAATAGTCACAAGCGATTTTTGACAACACTGAATATTGATTGGAGTGATACTAAAAATGATTAAGATTTTAAATAATTACAAAGCAATGACTTTACTTACACTCCACCACTTGACTCTATCCACAACTTCCTCTAGTGAACTATCCAGATAGTTTTTCAACTCTTGATGGGTATTCTGATAATGCTTTTGTCAGAATAAGCAAGCACATGCGCAGCCACTCGTCAGCCCCATTCACCCATCCACCACCATCCGCCATGTGCAGAGTCTTGTTGACCCACACCACCACCATTCCTTATGCCAGGGTAGCCACATTTTATCTTGAGTACCTTACTTCATACATTTGTATCTAGCCGTCTATGTTATTCCCCTTGTCCCGGCCCTTCATTCTGCATTTTACTATTTAGATACAAAGTGCCTTTACTGTACAGTATATAAACCATTGGACAATGACCACTACCTCAGTCTGTTATACTCCATGCAACTGAGACCATCCCTGTCTAGCTGCACACCCCACTGTTCACCATTGCTCAAAATCTTACAGATTATGAGCCCTGCTGCTTGAATTTAAATCCAAACAAAGTGTATTAACCTGCCAATTGATCTGACATGTCATCTGACTCACCTGTCATGACCGACACATTGCCGAGCAATATGCCCAAGCTCGATGCCAAGGGCACGAACTGGGCCATCTTTAGTTTTTGTTTCCAGGTCGCCATGGAGGTGAAAGGCATGTGGAGTCACTTCGATGGGACTTCCACACTGCCGATACACACTTCACCCCAGCTGCCCAGACTGAGGAAATAAAAAAATGGAAGAAGAACAAAGGGATATCAAAACACCTACTCACCCAGCACATCCCAGACTTGACTGTGCTGAAGATTCGTAAGCAAGATACTGTCCAGAAGATGTGGGTGGAGATTGTACATGAATACACAGAGAAAGGGACTTATGCACAGACCAAACTGTGGACCCAGTTCCTCAAGATGAAAATGGGCCAAGGTGGTGACATTTGCCATTTTCTTGACAAGCTATGAATGAAGAGGGAAGAATTAGCATCAGTCGGCATCGACATCGATGAGAAAGATTACTGTTTGACTATCATTCAATCCCTTCCCAACTCCCTATCCAACTTCGCCTCGAGCCAGCTTGCTACTGCATGTTTGTATGCATCAACTAAGATGATTGACCCTGACACCCTGATTTTGCTCATCAGCGAAGAATCAGATTGTCAAAAGACAAAGCATGTACCTCAAAATGACAGCCGAGACCGCGATGAGGCCATGGCTGTGACATCGTAGTTCAAGGGAAAAGGACATGGATGAGGGAGCTGCCCTCCCCAAGGCGACAGGACAAAGTGCCTATGCTGGACCTGTGGATCAGATCAGCATCTTGCTGCTTACTACAAAAAGAAAAATGAAAGGAAACTCATGATGCACCAAACTGGTAGTGTGAACATGGTGGTACCTGGGCTGGATAAAGAAGATGGAGTTTTTGGAGTCTTTGAGGATGACGAAGGGTCAATACCAGACCTAGCAACTGTCAAATCCAGCAGTGAGGGGGACTTGAGAGCAGAAGACGAAGCTTCTGCAGCAAGTGATGATGACAATTGGTTCTTGGTCGCCGGTGATGACAGCCCATGGGGCTGTGGGTGGAATGATGAAGTGCCAAGAGTCGACAGTGATGCAGCACTGGCTGACTGCACTTGCCCCATGTTTCCTGCTGATGTAGACCTGGAGAATAAAGCTATGGAGGTCAACAATAAACCCAAAAATGCCTACTGTGTGGAATTGTACGACTCAGGTACAACCTGCCACATATCGCCAGAACGTTGTAGAGAGCCATCGCTCTCTATGTTCATAAACCCCTAATTTCTAGTGTTCTAGGTATTCCGAGAATGTCCAGTGTCCAGTTCCTTCTGTTCCAAAGTGATCCTATACCTTTCCGGACTCCAAATCACTTAGTCCACTCCGGAAATCACTTAGTCTGCTCCGGAAATCACTTATCCGCTCCGGAAAACCTTCATTTCGATCTGGAATATCTCTATTTCATTTCGGATTTATCTTATCTTGTTTGTGCATATTCATTTATACTTACCATTGACATCCGGAACACCTTCCAATGTGTTTAGGCACGTACCACATGTACCTGTCACTTCCTTGGTTACAGTCTTGGGTATACCCAGACTATAAATTCTGTACTGGTACTTCCAGAAATGAATCGAATCATTCACACACTCTTCCCTATCATCCCTGAGTCCCTTCACATCAGCAGAGTCGCCCTCCGGACCTCATTCTCATCCGGAACATAATTTCCTCCTCTCTAGTCTGGAAATCTGGTTTTCAGCCATCCTCTTCTTCCTAGTCACCCGGACTACTTTCCAGTGCTGCAGGCAGTCTCAGCAAACCCTTTTCATTACCCAACCTTACCTCCAGAACCCCAGGGACGAACATACTCGCCCTACCTTGCACCCACCTGACTTTTATCACCCACAACGTGACGACATGATCGACATGAGGCTGATCCCACCCAGATTGTTCACAGCAGCGAACCAGCAGAAGTTTGCTGCGACAGGAGTTGGTGATCTCGTTATAGAAGTCCCTAATGGGTTGAACACGTCAAAACTATGCCTGATGGAGGTACTGTACTCACCAGAGGTCAGGTACACCCTTGTGTTGATCGGCCATCTAGACGAGATGGGCCTGGAGACAACTTTTGCACAAGGAATGTGCACAATCTGCGATGCCAATGGTGAGACGATCAGCCAGATACCTAGATCAGCCAGAGGATTATATTGTGTGGTGCATGAAGGCAACCACACAGTGGCTGCAGATGAAAGGCTTACTGTCATGCAAATCCACTGCCAATTGGGACATATTGCTCCATTGACCACACACACATTGGCTGAGAAGGGGTTGGTCAGTGGCTTGAAGTATCAACCAAATGAAGCAGAAGACACTTACTGCGAGGCGTGCATTTATGGGAAAGCAATGTGCAAGGCGATCACCAAGGTATCCCAGGGCCCGTGCACTGAAAAGATCAACGATATCATCTACAGTGATGTCTGGAGCCCAGTGCCCATCTTGACCATTGGGGGCCACACATACTATGTTAGCTTCACGGATGACCATACTTGACTTACCCACTTCTACCTGATGTGCCAAAAGAGCAACACATTCAAGTGCTATCACACGTTTGAAGTGTGGCTCAATCGCCAACTCACTGCAAAGGTCAAGGTCCTTCACTTGGATCAAGGGGGAGAATACAGCAGAAAAGAATTTGTAATGTACCTGGAGTGCCAAGGTACCATGCAGTGACTGATGGTGCACAATACCCCGCAATACAATGGAGTGGCTGAGCAGCTCAATCACACCATGCTAGAATGCGTGCGCACACTTCTGCATGCCAGCAGCCTACCGAAACACCTGTGGGGAGAAGCAGCCTGTCACATCATATGGTTAAAAAACCACCTACCTATGAAAGCCCTTGATGGGAAGTCGCTGTATGAACTCATGATGGGCTGCATGCCTGATTTGACCAATGCACATGAGTGGGGATCTGTCATCCATGTTAGAACCAGCCAGGGGACAAAACTGGGAGGACAAGTTAATGAGGGCCAATGGATGGGCATTGATGACTGAACTGAGTATGCTTGCAGGGTGTACTGGCCATGAATGAGGATGGTAACCATTGAGCGCGAAGTGTTCAATGCTGCGCCCAGTGCTGCCAAGGGGGAGGAAGAATTCCCATTGGGCAATGGCACCTCAGTGCAGCAACACATTCCTGGCAATGGAGTACAGCTGCCAGCTAAAGGTACCATCGTGCCTCATGCCACACAGCCGAGGCCAACACTGGCAAACATGCCAGCCACCGTACCCAAGGCACTGGCTATACCCGACATACCAGCTATCCCCAAGGCACCAGAACCTCGACCACGTTGCACCTGCAAGCCCAGCCAACATGTTCTTGACATCATCAGCAGCAAGGCCACTACCACCACCATCCCTTGTGGTGTATAGACACTGGATGTGATCCCAGATGAGCCAGAGCTGGCCCCACCAGAGCCCACCATGTATGAGGCAGAAGGCACCAGCGAGCAGCTGATGGCAGCCATCAATGATAGGTACACCCAAGACTTCGACGAACAGGAGCTAACCATGCTCGTTGAGCAAGGAACCACCACTGCCAAAGCGCTCAAGCCTACCACACTCACCAATGCTCACTGCTGTCCTGACTGGCCATAGTGGGAATGTGGCATATGAGAAGAACTTGACACGCTCAACAAGGTGGCACCTGGGAACTCGTCAACACACCTCCAGGAGCCAATATCGTCAGTTCGAAATGGGTCTTCTGCACAAAGAAGGACACTGCAGGCAATATCGTACACTACAAGGCCCACCTGGTCGCCCAGGGCTTCTTGCAGGTACCCGGAGTAGATTACTTCAACACTTATGCCCCTGTCACAAAGCTCACGTCCATCCACACTGTTCTCGCCCTCACTGCTTGACAAGATCTCAAGCTGCATCAGATCAACATCAAGGGCATGTACCTCAATGGTACTCTACAGGACAATGAAATCATTTATATGTGCCAGCTGCCAGGATACACAGACCCAAACCACCCACACCAAGTATGCCATCTATGGAAGACGCTATACAGGCTGAAGCAGAGCAGCCGCCAATGGTACCAGAGGTTGGTAGAGATCCTGGTGATGAAGCTGAAGTTCAGATAGTGCAAGGTCAACCAGGCCGTCTTCATCAAACAGATGAACAACTTGCTGACCATCATCATTGTCCATGTTGATGACTGCACCATCACCGCCACCATGCTTGAACTCATCAAGGCTGTCAAGCGCAACCTCAGCCATTTCATCAAGGTAATGGACCTCGGTGAGCTCCATTGGTTGTTGGGCATTGAGGTCACATGCAATCGCCCCGAGCACATGCTCACCCTTTGCCAGATGTTGTATGTAGAGTCGATCCTCTGCCACTTCAACTTTGAAGACTTAAAACCCATCTCGATGCCTATGGACCCCAGCACGAGGCTCAGCACTACCCAATCCCCGTCAACCACCACTGAACATGCCACCATGCGCCACATCCTGTATCAAGAGGCTGTAGGATCCCTCATGTATGCCACGCTCAGCACCAGGCCTGATATCGTATACGCTGTCTCACAAGTATCTCGCTTTTCATCAAATCATGGGCAGGCGCATTGGGATGTGGTCAAATGCATCTACAGGTACCTACTTGGCACAAAAGGTCTACAGCTGACCTATGGAGGGGGAGAGAAGACTCTGGCCAGGTACACTGATGCAGACGGCAGCATTCATGAGGACCAATGCACCATATCGGGCTACATGTTCCTGATTGACTGGAGGGGCTGTATCCTGGAGCTCAAAGCACCAGGAGATTGTTTTGCTCTCCACCACTGAGAGCAAGTACGTCAGTGCAATGCATGCAGCCAAGGAAGCCCTCTGGCTCCACTCTCTTATCACTGACACCTTCATAGTACCATCCAAACCCACCACGTTCTTCTCAGACAACCAGTCAGCTATTGCACTTGCAAAGGACCATCAGTATCATGCTCGCACCAAGCACATCAATGTCCGCTTCCACTTCATCCACTGGATCATTGAAGAAGGGAAAATCCACCTTGTCTTTTGTCCAACTGTGGACATGGTCACCAACACATTCACCAAGGCATTGCCATTGCCAAAAGTCAAGCACTTTGTGACCAAACTTGGACTCTGCATGGCTTGAGGGGAAGTGTCAGAATAAGCAAGCATGCATGCAGCCACTTGTCGGCCCTGTTTGCCCATCTGCCACCATTCACCATGTGCAGGGTCTTGTTGACCCACACCACCACCATTCCTTATGCCAGGGTAGCCACATTTTATCTCGAGTACCTTACTCCATACATTCATATCTAACTGTCTATGTTATTCCTAAAACAACCCAAAACCTAGGGGGCAGACATAGCCCCTGAGTCGTTGATAACTAGATCTATGTGTGGCATGCTTGGGCATTGCTACTGTCTAGGTAGAGTAGTGGCGTGAATGATAGGGGTCGTCCCAACTAGGGTGAACCCGTGTAGATAGGAACTTATGAGTCAAGGGTCATCTCGGACGAGTAGACCTGTAGGCTTGCCTGAAGCTTTGGGGAAGACTTTGAGGTGAACTAGACTGGAGGACATCCAGCTAGTTGCCTTGCTTTATATACTGTCTACTCTATGTACACCCATGTACGGTAGATCTAATAGATATACTAATAGTTCATATGATAAATAGTAAATTGGAAGATGTCTGTGAGATTACTGTGAGGCAGCAGAGCCTCATAATGAAAGAGAGTACATGCAATCTACGCATGTAGAATGGAAGCGTGAACATAGCCATCAAGGCTATGTGGAATGGAAGTAAGTACATGTGCACTGCGCATGTGATCATGGCTAGGGGGTATTAGCCCCTAAGCATATGTGCAAGATTGGATCGCAGATCCAATCATGAACTCTATAATAATGTAAATGAGCATATACAATACCTCGTGAAGTGTGCATGATCAGTAGGGCTAGCCTAGACTGATAAGATAAGATCACAGGACATAGTAACTGGATTGCATCAAACGTCTAGTGGTACTAGTAGTCCCATAGATCCTAGTAAAGTGTAGCATCAAGCTACTAGTCATGGGTGCAATTGTGCACACGCTTGTGGAAGAATAGGGGTTAAAATGTAGACCTGTAACAATTCCCCTTGTCCCAGCCCTTCATTCTGCATCTTACTATTTAGATACAAAGTGCCTTTACTGTACAGTATATAAACCATCAGACAATGACCACTACCTCAGTCTGTTATACTCCACATGACTGAGGTGAGCTGGTCCCTACCATTCCTGACCTTTTACTTACTCTATACATAGACCATCCCTGTCTAGGTAACTACTGAATTCTAGTCTGTTATACTCCACACGACTGAGACCATCCCTGTCTAGCCGCATGCCCCACTGTTCACCGTTGCTCGAAATCTTACAGCTTTTCTCTTTCCTTATGAGCTTGAATGATTTTGTACATCAATAGCATTATCATATCTATCATCTTTCACAGATAAGCCTTATTAAGAATAAATTAGCATATAAATATTATATATCTAAATACAATACTTTGAAAAGCAGTCTTTGATTGAACAGGCATATCTACATAATTCATTCCATTGTATTCTCCCACATTCCACTTACTTAGTCAGCAATTACTCTGTCACATTCCATGACATCAACCCTTTACTCTCACCCTTTACCAGTTTACCTTTTTTATACAAGTTCCCTTTTTGGACCAATGGTCCATGTGCATTTTACTTAGGTATATATACCTGACTCCAGTCATGTATAATCCTTAAGTAATTTCTCCCTTCTACTACCATCATCTATTGTGCACAACCTCAAACTCCTAAAGCTTTTCTTTTACATCTTGCTTGACCTTAAGCCTAGCTTAAGCATCTACCTTGAACTTGACCTAAAGTGATCCCTTAGTGTCCTTCCTTGATTCAGGCTTGAGACCATTGTCTCAACCCTTGACCCTGATCAACAACCAAGGCCATTGCCTTCATCATCCTCCTCAACATCCAACCACTCATTGGCCTCCTAGACTTCCTTGCTGTTGAGTTTCACTTCAGCACAACTCCTTGTCCACCACTGATATATATATCACCAGTGATCTACAAACTCTTGAAGGGCTACACCTGATCCTACCCAGACCAGGTGTAATAATTTGTTGGTACAGGCCTATTTTTTCTGAAAAACCACTTTCATTTCTTGGAATAAGTCTGTTTCTTAGAAGAGATGCTTCCAAAGATGCTTCCATTTCTTGGTATGGGTCTATTTTTTGGCACCAGACCCTCTGGTGCTCAGGTAAGACTCTTAGGATCATGTGTAGTCACATGTGATCACATGGTATGTTCCTAGGATCACATGTAAGAAGCTCTTATACAATGGAATTCATCATCATTATATGGCTCAACTATAAGGTATGAATTAGAAGTGAATCCTTATAGTTTCAACAAAAACCCTCATTGGGAACAGTGAAACCGATCCTTTGTACAGTTGCTGAATCTTCATCATCATCCTTAACCTCTTTTAGAGCAAGGACTTCTTCTTTGACCTTTTGTATATGCTGGGTCTTCTTAGAGAATGACTTGCATTCCCTACTTCCATATCCAGGCTTTTTGCATCTGAAGCATAGTTTTTCCTTGATGCAGCAGAGTCTTTCTTCAGGGGTTAATTTGGCAATTCAAATAACATCTACATCTGTTACAGGCCTACATTTTAACCCCTATTCTTGTGCAATTGCACACACAATTGCACTCATGACTAGTAGCTTGATGCTACACTTTACTAGGATCTATAGGACCACTAGTACCACTAGATGCTCAATGTGATCCAGTTACCATGTCCTGCGATCTTATCTTATCAGTCTAGGCTAGCCCTACTGATCATGCACACTTCACAAGGTATTATATACACTTGTTTACATTATTATAGAGTTCACAATTGGATCTGCAATCCAATCTTGCACATATGTTTAGGGGCTAATTCCCCCTAGTCACACACACATGCGCTGAATGTATGTTTTCACTTCCATTCTGCATAGCCTCAACACCTATGCTCTCCATTCCATTCTACATGCATTGCACACATATTATACCCTCTTCCATTCCTATTTATTAACCCTTTGCCCATTTATTGGATGATACTATTTATCATACAGACTATTAGTATATTTATTAGATCTATTGTACATGGGTGTACATAGAGTAGATGGTGAAACAACCAAAGAAGCGCAAGCACTATAGGTTGCTCTAATACTTGAGATGCGAAGCGGGGACTAGCTTATGTCCAACTGAAGCTTCAATGGGAAGACTCCAAGTGAACTTAACTGGGGATTACCCAGTGTTCACTGGAGGGTTCATATACTACTCAGTAGTGTATGTACATGTTTGGATCAAATCTACGATCTATCCTAATGCGACTAGAGTCCTATGCAGTCATAGCCCCAAAGGCAATGCTGGAACAGCCTCAAGGCTGTTGGAGAATGGAAGCGTACAGCCTAAGGGCGTAGCCCTGTGGCTGGAATGGAAGGGAAGTGCTA
>JBBPLR010001111.1:0-10044 GCA_038089915.1 Sutorius australiensis
CCCTGAGTAACAACCTCCATTTATACACTGACACTTTGTTTGTACCTGGTATAGTCCTTGAGTTATTCAATCATCAATCAAAAAGTGCAAAACATTGGGACAATTTTGTGAGTCACTGTATGTTTGTGACTTACTCTCATCATGATGCTTGTGACTTCAACATCTATATCATAGTGTTTGAGTGTTAATTTGATGTTCAAAAGACAATTTACCATATTTGACTAGTGCTCAGCAGTCAAACATATATATCATCAAACATAGCATCATGTCATATCCATAAGGTGGATATGATAAGAAAAATAAATATTGTGTTCCATATTGGTGTGTTGTGTAGTCTATACAACATGTTCAGCCTTATATCCAACTGTCAAACAGAATGTGAAAAATTATATTATTAAATCTGATGAACATAGACCTTATACCATTTTAGAAATCATGCTCTACACTGATGGAAGACATGAATGCCAAAGTGCATTGATCTACCATACTTCAGGATTTTATCACATCATGGATTTCAATCAGTATATGAGCTAGCTACTACATGAGATATGGGTTGTGAATACATATATACTAACCATTGTCTGAATACAGTGGCAAATATATTTGCAAATGTTTCTATGATCTTCTCAATGAAACAATGGAGTCAAAGGCTCATCATTGTTGACCATTTCACTCTGTTCACAAAAGTAACATTGATGAAGCATGATACAATATTATCTGTCTTCTCTACTTATTCAAATAGTTTAGAGAGTACCATCAGCTGACTAGAAGATGTTCTTCCACTTCTCCCACTTCATTCAATATTAATGGAGTATAATACAATCCTCGAAAATGTTATTAGATTTTTTCTTGGAAGTAACATCATCTATCTCTAGTTGTCATCTCCTTCCATTCAAACAATTTAGAAAGCACCACCGGTCATGAAAAAAGTATTCTCCCACTTTACATATCTAATATTAATAGAGTTTTGATATCTTATTGGTTGTGATGGACCACAGCCTTACAAAGGGGGTAATTTTATGCCCTACTAAGAAAACCAATACCACAGAAGGAGTAGCTAGCTTTTTTTCCACAAAGTATATCTCAGGTTTGGACTCTATGGCAAGATTATCTCCAATTGAGATTCCAAATTCATATCAAACTCTATCAAAGAGCTAAAAAAACTCCTAAACTATGACATCTCCCTCTCCACTGCCTATCACCCTCAATCCAATGGAGAAATTGAATGAGTAAACCAAGAAGTAGAAATCTACTTATGAATCTTCTGCAAAGTCAATCCTACTTTTTGGGCAAATTTTATTTCCCATGCAGGATTCACACACAATCATTGACTCCACTCTACCACCAACAAATCTCTGTTCTTTCTCATGATCGGTTATGAACCCTGTGCCCTACTTTCTATAAGTAAATACTTCCATTTATATTAGTATTAGTTCCTGAGTCATTCAATCAATAATTAAAAAGTGCAAAATTTTGTGATAATTTTGTGAGTCATTGTATACATCTATCTAGCCAACATATGCAGAATAGGAGAGAAGACATACATAGCCATCAATACTATGTAGAATGAAAGACAAAATATATGCACAATGCATATGTGCATAGAAAGAAAGGCATAACCCCTTCACATATACAATGATCATCTGATCATGGATCTATTCTACAGATTAGTAGCATTATTAGCACAGCTGATAAGATAATATCCAAGGACCTAGCAACCAAAGTGCATTGAGCATCTAGTGGTGCTAGAGATCCAATAGATCTAGTGAGTGTAGTATCAAGCTACTAGTAGTCATGAATGGAAATCAACCATAATGAGTGTAGCCTCAGCCCACCAGTCATGAGTACAATCAAGCACTAGATTAGATAAAATATACAGATGAAAATATTAGTCTATAACAGTTATTCCAGCTTTGATAAAGCCTCTACAATGATAAAGATCCAAAAGCTGTGGGCAACAGAGGTACTAGTGATTTGGATGACATATCTCAATATGGAACTATTATGATATTTTAAATTTTTGCTACAGTAACAGTAGTGACTTGGAGTATGGTCTTACAGTATACTCTTTTTTAGTGATTTTATTATGGATGTATATTTCACCCCTATTTTCTCTGCTTTCTATGCTATACATGGCTATGATTGATTCATGCATTTTTCAGGAGTTGACATCAAAATTAGAGCAGATACAAATTCTGAGTGCATCTGTTAATCACTTATGGACACTATATTTATTCTCACATAGCACTGAACATTCTTAAGTCAGACAATACATGCAACCAAGATCCATTTGCACTCTATACTTTGCAAAGTATAAGCCTTCAATTTTCATATGAATTACTTACCAACTCATTATATGTTACAAGCTTAGTGATATCACATATAACTTTCTTAAGTGTGGAAGTGCATTTATAGAATAATCCTGTTGACAGATTTAGATGTTTTTATAGATGTTATCTTTTTTCATATCACAGTTCCCAATTATATACCAAGCTTATCATGGCAGGTTATTTTCTGCAATACAAGGTGGGATGTACAGTGACTCAAAAAAGTGTTCCAATGTTGGGTCATTTTGAAAAGATTTGATATTTGTGAGAGAATTAGAATGAATTAGCCTTAGCTTCTGCAGGGTTCCTGATAGTCCTATCCCTTGCTTTGATACTGAGATTTTGGTCATGTGATTTGGTTGCCATGGCATGGAGATATAACCATTTTAAAATGATGTGTCATTGGAACACTTATTTGAGCAACATTTCCATGGCATAGTTATAGTATTTAGTGTGCCCTCCATTTGCTTTTATCACTGCCTCCAGTCTTCTAGGCATGCTTTCTATCAGTCTTTGATATTCCTCAACCTCTATCTTCCCCCATTCCACTACAATTCTTTCCCAAAGTTTTCAAACCCCTCTAGGTGGTGTTCTATAGGAATTGAGCTTCTTTTTGAGGATTTGCCAAAGATGTTCAATAGGATTAAGGTCTGGAGATTGGGCCAGCCAGTCAAGAACCTTGATCCCTTCAGAGTCAAGCCAATTCCTAGCTGTTTTGGAGGAGTGCTTGGGATTATTGTCTTGTTGAAAGATAATGTTCTCTTTAGGAATCCCTGAATACTTCATGCTGGAAAGCAAATTCTTCACCAAAATGGAGACATATTGCTCAGCATTCATAATGCCCTCTACCTCAGCAAGGGTCCCCACTCCATTCCAACTCATGCATCCACAAACCATCAAGGAACCACCTCCAAACTTGACTGTTCCTTGTACCTCCTTTTTCTGTAGTGGTTTTCCTATCTCTTTCCACACATATTTCCTTCCATCTGACCCAATTCTATTGATCTTGGTCTCATCTGACCACATGACCCTTGTCCAGTCCTCCAAAGTCCAGTTTTGATGCTTGAGAGCAAAGTCTAGTCTCTGCTTTTTATGCTTGACAGAAAGTACTGGCTTCTTCTTCTGACTACAGCCTTCAGGGATGCAGACCTGAGTACATTGCAAATGGTTTGGAAAGAAACAGGAGAGGAGAGAGCAGAATTGATGATATGGGCAGCTTGAATAGCATTCTCAGCTTTTCCAGAGGTAATACTGGAAACAGTCCTCCTTTTATCATTAGAGGAAAGCTTGGAAGGGTGTCCTAGCTTGATATTCTCCTTATTTGGATGGGTTTCCTTGATGATCCTGGCCACAGTGGATTTTCCTAGACCAGTTTTGGAAGAGATTTGGCAAGCAGAGAGGCCAGATTCAGAAAGAACAAGGATATTAGCTCTAGTAGATGTAGGAATGGATTTCATGGTGGGTGAAGTTGGCTGGGGTGGAGTTCCTGCTATTTATATTGCTTAGAATTACATAATATACATAAGCGAACAGGGTTGGAGTATAATATCCATCAGAAGCTTATGTTATCTACTAAATAATAGTTGACAGCATCAGGGTCAAATAAGTGTCCCAATGACACATCATTTTAAAATGGTTATATCTCCATGCCATGGCAACCAAATCACATGATCAAATTTTCAGTATCAGGATGAGGGTTAGGGCTATCAGAGACCCTGCAGGAGTGTGAGCTAATTCCTTTAGGCTCTCTCACAAATGCCAAGTCTTTCCACAATGACCTAATATTGGGACACTTTTTTGAGCCACTGTATATTACAGATATCCATTTTGGCATCTCCCTGAACTTGGGTAATACCAGAGATTCACAACCACAACCACAACCTCTTGCAACTTGCTCTCATTCCATCCTTGCATCACAATGTCATCAAAAAAGTATTGTTTACTATTTCATGAATAAATAAATATTTAATTACATGTTATCAATACTGAATGAATTACTGACATACTCTCAGATAGTCATACAGATGTGGACACATGCGCTGTCATATTATTCTTTCAAGAGTGACCTTGGTTTAACTCCACAATGTGTGTAATATATTATATCATTGCAGGTTCAAATATTTAATCTGCTCTACAATATCCTTGAGAGTACTGATGAATATTGTAAGCCACTAAACTGCTTTTTTAGATTGATTGTGGTCCTGTGATATTCTAGAGTTGTTTCTTAGACTTGTTACTTATATCACTACATCTCTGACATGTAATATGACTCAAATTTTACTTGCATCCATGCATTCAGCAAGTAGCATTGATGAATGTACTCATCATCCAAATTGTTGGCACTAGATTAGCTCAAAATATTGAGCTTTTACAACCTAGTTGAAACAACCCAAAGACTATATAGGTTGCACTTGGAATTAGCAACTAAGAGAAGACTAGGGAGTTGTATTGTTGGAATGCTTTGGGAAATACTCCATGAGGACTTGACTGGGGATGTCCAGCAAGTTGCTCCTGACTTATATAGACAAACTATGTATGTACATGTTTGTGTCTAATCTAATAATCTATTACTATATATAGATTAATTGTTTTTAGTAAACATAGCCTTATAGGCTATGCTGGAATGGAAGAAAAGAATATACAGCCTTGGAGCTGTGTGAAATGGAAGCAAACAGCCATAAGGCTATGAGCAGAAATGAAGTGCTTAGCATGCATAGCCATATACAACATGGAAATAAAAAGAAAGATGACCATGAGATGAACTCTATTTGTCTGGATTTGAACTCTATAAAAAGATAAACAGAGCCAAACAATGACTATGGAAGAATGAACTTAGAACTAGCCACTACAAGTGCTTAAGTGGTTTGTGGATATCTAGTGACCAGCAGCTGTTAAAGGAAATATGATGGCTTGGACATTGTTGAGTTGAATAATAGGGGCAAAAAGTACAGTTACTTGCAAAACTGTTACAATGTTTGTGACTTTTGTAATATATCTATGATAGTGACTGAAGGCATGGGAATCTTGCTTAGTGGTGGAGGGAGCATGGGATCTACTGATCCTTGGCTACACAATTGCTCCCTAGGTCATGTGACCTGGATCACATGGGGCAGAGATATACTCCAGTTAAGACAGAGACACCATTGTAACCATTTTGCAACTTTTAATAGTGCTTAGGTTATTTGCCAGATATTGATATTTGATACAGTGGCTTAAAAAACTGTCTGAATGTTTGCATGTTTTTCATTAAATCCAGTGGTGCTCAATAATCCTTAATCCTAACCCTAACATGATAGTATATGATATGAAGTACTCATTCTTGGCTTTCTATTGATCCAATATTCAGAGGATTTGATTGCAATTTGATGAAATGGCAGCCATTTCAAAATGACAGCTCATTTGAACAATTTTTTGACTTTATGTTCTACTTACATATATTGGACCCTAGCACATGGTAACATGATTACATATATTAGATAATGCTTCTATTATGTCAACATTATATGAATAAGTATCTGACACTATATATAGACCCTCTATTGCCTGTTTATCTTCCCATTAATACTATAAAATCAATTATCTCTGCTAGAAGGCATAACATCACCTTTGTTTCATCTCTTGGCCTTTTATTTGGAAGGATTGATTCCCAAATAGGCCAAAGGAGGTCTATAACTTGATTCCTTGGTCTTCAAACCAGTTTTGAGCCTTTTTGGAGGTATACATAGTGTTATTGATCTATTAGAAGTTTATACCATTGGTTGAAATTTCAGATCTCTTTATGATTTGTGATAACCCTTGCTCTGAAACAGCCACATATTAATCAGTATTCATCTTTTAATCTCTTCACTCAATTCCCACTTTATTCCATCCTTTGCAGTTTCAAAAATCATCAATTAATCTCTACTCACATTGAGATGACACTTGACTCACAACTCACTCATGCAGGGTTCACCCTAATCAGGACAACCCCCTGTTCGCTTGTCACACCCTACCTTGATGGTAGATATGCTCAAGTCATGCTATGGCTAGGAGATCCTCAAGCACAACTTAGGGGCTAAGCTGCCCCTTAGGTTTTGAGTTGTTTCAGAATCAGGATCTCACATGACTTGCCCTCCCAGGAAAGGAGGTACATGAGGTCATCCTTATTAAGATCCCATAGTATGTGAACCCATGATCAAGGGTAGAAGGATGGGTGAGAAGCAAAATTTGATGGACAATCTTCATTGAAAATGTGCAATATGCTCTGAATAGTTGATGCATGGGAGGGGAGGCATGCTTTCTAGATTTTAAGAGGACTTGTTGCCTCAACATACACTCTATGAGGTACAGAAGAGAAGAATTGACATCTCAGCCTATGAATTTTGAAAAAGGACCTGCAAAAATTGGCAATATTCTCTGCAAGTAGCAAATAGATGAATAAATGATAAAACAAAGAATAAGCACTCACTTGACAGAAAGTCTACCTTGTAAAGGCATGTTTTGTGCAAATGGAGCAGGCTGAAATGTTATGACCCCAAAGATGTGACAGAGGAGATGGAGAATTGCTGATCTTCATAGTGAGTTATGAGGTGTTGAAGCACATCTGAGAAGTGCAAACACCCAGCAGGCTGCACCTGAGTGAGAGGAGAACACTCCACCTCTGCATCTGCAACTTTCTCACATTCCTTATCACCCTCAGGTGGAAATGTCCAGGAAGATTGATGGCCCAGTTTTGCAGCACTTAGTTGGATGATGAGTTCTGGGACTTGGAGGGTGATGGTGGGTGATGTTGGATCCATCCAAAGGTGGAACATATGTTTGTAATGTGCTGATAGATGCACCAGCCACTGCCATGGTAGCTGAACTCCCTGGGGGGTAATTACCCTTACCAAGGGTGAGAGATGTTAACAGCTCATCATTGGACTGGGGAGCAGACACATTGAAAATAGCATCAAAGATCTTGGACCACTCTGCAAACACAAACCTGTTGCCAAAAGTGCATTCTAGCTGATCTTGTAACTCCTTGAATTGGAGATGGTCAGTAGCCCAGTTCCACACCATCTGCCATGCAGAAGGATCCTGCAGTAATGGTCTGGGTCCATCTAAAAAAAGAATTCAAAGAGGATAAAAGATAAAGAGTGGCAACCCACCATGAGAAGGGCAGGCTGATACAGGATTGGACAGTGGAGAGATTTGTGGTGGTACTATGTGTGCATTTTTTTCTTTAGTGTGGGCTGAAGTCAATGTGAACAACTCACAGTTGGCAGGTGGGTCATGGGTGTGAAAGTTCAACTCAATCTGGCAAAAGCCTTCAACTCTCTGGGCTATGACTAGCTCACTCAGATCAAGCCAGGGCTTGTATTCTTCTTTGCTGTCTGCCATGAGCAGCTGAAACAACTGCGTTGATGTGATACATTTCTTGGCAAGGGCATACAACATGTTGAGGTTAGCTTCCTCATACATCAAGGGCATGATATTGAATGACATGGATGCATATAAGAACTGGGGTGAAGTCAGACAAATTGTGGCTTATGAGTTGGAAAGATTTACACCTATGCACAATTCATTGTTTATATTGCCCAAATGTAATGAGCCTTAGTATGATAGGCACCAGACACCACTGCATACAGCATGACAGGTATTTGTACTAGGTTACATGGTACAATACTATGATTGCATGCAAGTAATGGATGAGGTTGTGGTTGCAGACAAAGAGAGAAGGGCTTATATAAGTGTTAAAGGTCAGTAGATATTGTGAACTGAGTTTGAACACATTTGACTACTGGCATTGCCCATAGTAATCACAATTTGTTTTTGTTTTTGTTTTTGTTTTTGTTTTGTTGTGGGTGCCAGTAGTCAGTCACATGTGACCAAACTCAATTCACAGTATCTACCAACCTTCAACACTTATATAAGCCCTTCTCCATTTGTCTGCAACCATAACCTTGTCTGTTACTTGCATGCAATCATAGTAGTACCATACCATGTAACCTAGTAGTAATACACCATTTAAGGCTCATCCAAAAATGTTGGAACAAAAGTGATGCCGAATGTTGATGTTGCCCAATGATGTGAAGACAAAGAATGACAAAAATAATGCCACAGGTCAGTGTTGCCTAGCAAGGTAAACACAAAAAGAGAAGGTACATTTTTGGTCATTTTATTGTCTTCCAATTGGAATAATGTGATCTGCAGAAGTTCACATCTGGACTTATAATCCTTGGTTTGTCCCCTGGCCTGCTGCAGACATCAAATCATCATGTTCACAATTATTGTGCATATCACACCTTTTTTCAATGATGCCATCACTATCCCTCCTCCTTTTCCCCCACTGTTGACAGACCAGCAGGAACTGCAATCTATCCTATTTGGAGCCAGTGGTGGGCAAGCTTTTTGTTCAGTTTAACTGTCAGCTCTGGCTTCAAATAAATGTTACATGGTGAAACAACTCAAACCCCTGGGCCAATGGGCTGCTTGCTGGGATGCCTTTACAAATCCTAGGTCACATGGGTACTCAAACCCTAACCCTAATGAACTCTCATGCCATCAAACATGTGACACAACACATGCATGTCTCATGTATTTAATCTCCATCATTCTAGACTCTTACATAAATACATTTTATTAATCTTCATCTTCATTTAACTTAATTAGCAATACTTTACTCATGATATGTTATCTCCCTTTGTCAGCACTCCACTGATGTAGTCATAATTAGTCATCTTTAACCATAACATGTACAAACACTGTAAATGTATATAAACCTGAATGCAGCACTGAGAGAAGTCAGTCAAGTTCTCTTTAGGATTCCTCCATCCTACCACTTATCTTTAAGTCAGTATCTTTGTTGGGTGACCTGGCCCTTGTTGGATTGGAGTTGCTACAGAGGAACTTGACTACAGTTCACCACTTCACCCTCACTCCCTTATTATTACATGCTGTTATGACTAGTGCCAGGTAGGCCCTAGTTGTAGATTTTATGATCCACTGGTAGGCTTGTAGGGACAAGATGGCCAGGGCTTGATACCTGGTGAGAAGTTGGGGCTTGATACCAGACAAAGACAGGGGATCCTGCTTGCACTCAAGGGATGGCTAGGCTGGGTACTGGCCATGGTTCACAGAAGGGAATGAATTAGGCAAGAGCAGAGTACAAGAAATAAGCCTATGGTAGGCTGTGGTAAAGGTAGATCAAAGTTAAAGTACAAGGTATTTCAATGAAGGGTTTATATACATATAGCAAATGTGCTGACTAAGCAGGGTGAAGGGTGAAGTAAGTCAAGAAGGGTCAAGGGTATAACCTTAAAGGTTAAGGGAAATGTTAGAAGGGATCACAGAGATCCAAAGAGTTCTGGGTAAGACAAGAAGAGAGTCAGGATAAGACAAGGATCAGGATCAAGGAAGGAACATGGAGACAGAAGGAGATTCTGATTGGATTCAATGGGAATTCATAGATGAGATTGGATCAGGAAAGATCTAGGGGATATCTAGGGAGATCCAGGAAGGATCAAGAGGATGATCTGAGGAAGATCCAGGGGATGTCTAGAAAGATCCAGGGGATGTCTAGAAAGATCCAGGAAGGATCAAGAGGATGATCTGGGAAAGATCCAGGGAAGATCTGGGGAAGATCTGGGGAGGATTGAGAGAGTGATCTGGGGAAGATCCAGGGAAGATCCAGGGAGGATCAAGGGATGGTCTAGGGACCAGGGTGACAAGGGACTGAGGTGACAAGGGGTGGAGG
>JBBPLR010001112.1:0-10024 GCA_038089915.1 Sutorius australiensis
AACACGGATGCATACGTACATACACCAGATCGCATCGTACACATGTCCACGTCCACGTCCACGTCCACGTCCACGCCCATGCCATGCGTCCCTGAATCTTACCTAGTGTATAGCGCCGAGTCGGTCACTAACGCGGGTGGTATATGTAACCACCAACCACCATCCGACGATCCGACGATCCGACGATCGGTTCGCTTGTTTCGTTTCCCTGCCTACTGTATATCACATGTTCACATTTCTTGTTTGCATTCACTGCGTTGCGTGTGCATGTGCGTAGCCATCGTGCACGATGGAAAGACGAGAGAAAATAGCAAGAACAAGAGGAAACAATAAGTCAATCCGTCCCAAGTGTGCGAGAAACGAGAGAAGAAAAACAGAAACGGAATGCGCGACACCAAAGCCAAAGCCAAAACCAATCCATGGCCAACAATCCGATGATCCAAACAAGACGGACGTGTGGGCGTGCAAAAGCATACGAGATCGAGAACCTGCCCTCCGGAAAAACACAAAGCTTGATAGATAGCGGCATACGACATAGACAAGACAACAGGAGAAAGTGGAAAAAGGCGCGAGATCGCGTGAACGAGGATGAAACAGGAAACCCGCGGCGGCGGCGGCGGACCAAACGAGGAAGCGGAAGCGGAGAAACGGAAACGGAAGAAAGGAAGCCCGGTTGAGCTCACGCTCGGCTCATAGCAGGGGTAACCATTGACCTTGAAACGATCCAAAACATGACGCGTCAGTATCACCCGCGCGCGAACCGGTAAATCATAACAGCCGGCGGGCAGATGGACAACTCACCAATGACGATACTCGGCAGGTCAAAAATGTCCCGTCTGATGGAGAAGCAAAACGTTGCTGGCAACGGTGCGCCCGTCGGCTTGAGAAGGACGCAATGCGAGTACACGGCCTTGGTCGTGTTTTCGAACGCGTGCGAGGCAAAGTTTTCCCAGTATTCGACCACGGATTGGTTTTCAAACAACTGCAGAGACATGGGATCGGGAGAGGGCGTGCAGTGCAGACAGGCAGAGACAGGACAAAGGCATGGGAGGAGTAACGTCGGTTCGTACGCGCGCCGTGAACAGAAAGAGGTGAAGCAGAAGGGAACGGGGCGTTACCTCGTAAATGAACTTGCGTTTTCCGACGAGCTCTTCCATCGGCCATTCGGTCAACATGCAAAATTCGGGCGCAACGAGACAGATCTCGCCCGTACGACGCCACACGACGGTCGGCGTACCGCTGTACGAGATGAGCTTTTCGAGCTCCTGTGCATGCGTCAAATCACGTGCCTAACACGCAAAATAGACATACGATCAAGGAACGTTGGAAACACTTTTCGACAAACACTTCATCTTCATCTGTCATGGGCATTTGAAGCGCGATCAGTGATGGTCGAAAGATGGCAAGCGCCCGAACGATGCGTAGTATATCATTCTTTTCAAATCTGTCAACCATGGCGTTCCAACACGAGGTGATAATCAGGAATGGACCTGCATAGGCCATGCATGTGTCATGCCTGAACAAAGAGATGTACACACCGGGTCGGGAGATGTTTCATGAGGAAATGATACCCTTCGGTATAGTCGTAAGGAGAGGTCACATTGAGCGACTATGGTCGCGCTCAGATCACACGATCGGAAATAAAAGGGAAAAGACAAACCGAATGGTGGTCCGCACTGCTCTGGTGAGTCGAGGCCGTCGATGTCGGCGAGGGGAGTGCGGAAGGTTCGAGAGAATGAGGACCAGCCTCGTTCGATGACACGCGCACCATACCCATTGGTGCTGTACAGTTGGCGTCGCGGGGATAACGCGAGGAGGCCGAGGGTACTGTAGGTGGAGTGGATTGTCCCTGAGGATAGGAAACATTATATGAGAGATCAGCGCTAGACTCCTGAGAACGACGTGAAAACTGCGTGGGAGAGTAGGAGATAAAGGGTGTCGTGGGAGATGACTGAGCTGTGGCAGCAAGCGTGGGTTCAGGTATGGACAGTCGTGTTGGTTCCGTAAAGGGGTACGGCGGTTGTGGTTGGTAATGAGGTTGCGCATGTAGCGGCTCTGGAGACCATGCCGAGTTTGGGAGGGTCGATTGCAGTTGAGGCTGTGAGGGCGAAGGTGCTGTAGCTGTGGCTGAATCAGGTGGACTCGGGTTACCGAGAATAGCGGAGAGGATGGAGTACTCCAAGTTGGCAGCCTCTGAGCCAAAGGTGAAGTTGGGGTCAAAGGGAACATTGAAGAGAGGGTCGTTGGCGGGAAAAGGTTCAGCTGTGGGGGTTACATGAGGTGATTGATGAAGAGGTACAAGAGACGATTTACATGTAGGTATGGCAGGCAGAGGGTGATCAGCGTCCTTGTCTGCGTGGGACGACTTGGATTTAAGTTGTTCTACTTTGATCACGTGATCAGACAGGCGCGAAAAGGGAAACGGTAGGCGACGGACCGAGCTCGTCATCGTCGAGGAGATACTTTGCTTTTTTGCGGTGACCCTCGACACAACTTCCAGCCATGCCGCGTTTTATGCAGCGTTGACAGGGACGCGCTGTGGAGAGGACGTGAGCGGACGTGGAAGCGCGGGCGAGAGGACGTACAATCGTCGCAGGTGAGGTGCGCCTTTTGGCAGTGTGCACAGGCGCGGTTCGCCTTTTTCTTCTTTGGACCGTCTCTGTGTTTTCGAGGAGGATGTGAAGATGAGTCGCCGCTCTCGTCTGGTGTGGTAGCGCGCCTTCGTTTGGCCGGTATGGTGGACTTGCGCTTTTCGTGGGTGGGATCTGGAATGTGGTCGGGGTGGGACATGTGTGCAGGGTTTATGTATGCGCTGGACGCCATTGATTTACCGTCCGTGTCAACGGGGGTGTCGGTGGGAGTAACGACGTGGGTGGACATGGGGCGTACATATACGTTAGCGTCGAGGTGGAGGAGATCTCCAGCTTGTCCGTCGTATTAATTATGTAATACAGTTTTATTTATTTAATTTTTACCTCCATGCAGAGTCGACTGGCAAAACTCGCTCTGCTCATCGGACGTGAATGTGCGCAACGCGAATTCAAATGGATGAAACAGTGGCGACCGAAAACAATTCTGGATTCGCTCGACAGAAGAATCGCAGGTGAACCACTTCAATACATCCTCGGTTTGTACACATACACACAAGTACACGCTCTTGGTCACCTGTGCTCACATCCCACACGCAGGTACTACCCCCTTTGGCCCGCTCGACCTCCTTATTCGGCCACCGACGCTCATTCCACGCCCAGAAACAGAAGACTGGGCACTTCGTCTCGCACGTACGCGTACTCCTGACCCTGCGCGTCCGATTCGCGTCCTCGACCTTTGCACAGGCACGGGATGTATCCCCCTCTTATTATGTCATCTATGGCCCCAAGGCAGCACTCGCGCCGTTGGCGTGGATATCTCCCCAGACGCAATTCGGCTGGCAGCCGATAACACCGACAGATCACGCGCATGCCACCCCATCATCGACATCACCGCCGCACCTGCCACCGGTAACTGCTCCCGGTCGAACCACACCCATGGGAACCACACCCAAGATCGGGACCGACCCCGACAGAAACTCAACCCCGAATCCGAAAATGTACATGTGAATGTGTTTACCCCGCTCTTGGGCGATGTGCACGACCCCGGGTTGCTACACCGCCTCGATCCCCCACCACCATTTGACGTCATCACTGCCAATCCCCCCTACATACCCCTGCAGGTCTATCATACCCTCCCATCGTCCGTCAAGGATTGGGAGGACCCCCGTGCGCTCATCGGTGATCTCCCCGACGGTCCGCGCCAGGACGGTCTTTCCTTTTACCGCACCATCGCCGCGTTCATCTCCCGTAAAGGTGTCCTTGCCAATGACGCCGTCGTGGCGCTCGAGGTTGGCGAGGGTCAGGCGGGGGCAGTTGAACATATCCTCCGTCACACCCCTGACCTACACCTTGGATCAATTGAGATTTGGAAGGACCCGTGGGATAAAGAGCGCGTCGTTTTTGCGCGCGTCGCATGACCCGTGTCAGTGTGCGCGACGCCCGCACCTGCGCCACCATTCTTGCTGCATGTGCCCGTGTCACAATTCCCTGGTAACATAGACGTATGCATATGTTGGTTGACCACTTTAAAGTATCCGTCACTTGCGAGCTCATCTCAGTTGGCCTACTATTCTCTTCTTTGAGCTCAGAGCCTCGATTTCTTAATCAACGCGCTATTTCGGGAAGATTGGATGGCTCTGACAAGTGTAGTACACACGCAAATCATGATTGACGTTGTAACGCATCCTTTTTAATTCGAGTCCGTCTAGAGGTGTTTCAATGTTGCTATGGTGTCGCACGATAGCAATTGAAAACCCTGGTATCTTCCCCATCCCCGATCCCCGACACCCCACCCGCTCTAAACGGTCCTTTTCAAGGCGCCTTTTGTCCTCTCAGATATCACCATTTTCCCAAGCCTCCAACAGTTTCCCCATGTGTCTCTGCAACCCCCAAAACGTCGGCCCTTCAATAAACATACCTTGATAATTTCTCCCCACCGTTTTCATAACATCGTACGCCCACTGCTGGCTCCACCAGTCCGGCGTCTGGCGCCACACCGGCACCTGCTTCACCACCATCTCAAACGCGGGCAGTTGTCCCGGGTTCACCCACCCAATTATATGTGATCCGCGCCAGTCCGCAAGCCCATCGGGTTCAAAGGTGACATTGGGAAGGAGTTGCGCGGTGTACGTGTCCGGGTTACCCACGAGCTCATAAAAGTTGCCGCGTGGCGTGGATGGGAGGGTCGACGGGCGGCGCGATTTAGTTATGGATCCCGTCCCGTCCGGGCCGGGGGAAAGGGGCCGGGGTGCGGTGCGTACGAAGAGGGCCCAGTGGAGGGGAAAGGGTTGACCGCGTTTGTATTCGTTGCGCCAGAATTGGACGAGTTCGATGGGGTAGTGGCCTGGGGGTACTTGGACGGGGGTGAGCAGAGGTGGGGTTGGGGTTGGAGTTGGGGTTGGGACCGCGGGGGAAGGAGACTTGGCGTGGCCCGGTGTGGGCGTGCGCGCTTGGTTGGACGCGTACGCTGGTGTGCTCCCGTAGGATGCGTTTGGGGCGTATGCCTGAGAGGTGGCATAAATAGCTGTGCGGCATACATTCGTCAATCGACACGTGGCGGAACGAAAGAGGGACGTACTGTTGCCAGTACCGTGGTTGTATGCGTACATTCTTTCGGAATGTAACGATTTTTGACTCGAAATCAGGTGCTGTACTGCACGACGAGGTCGAGGACAAGAAATGGGAGTTGTTTATATACCCCTGTATCGTCCGGTTGGTTCGCTCGCGTGGACGAGGCATTGAATGCTCGGATATCGAGTTGTGGGCCGCGCCGCGTTTACGTGAGTTTAATTGATGGTTACGAAAAAAGGTGGCCTCCCTTTGTTCGCGAATCCCGTTGACGAGGTGGGCTTTGGTGTGTACGCCGAGGACAATGGAAATGCAGCCAGGATGCAAGCAAGCGAATTGGCTTGCTTGAGATCTGGACCGAGTCTGTCGCTTGTTGTCCGTCGTTCGTAGTGGAGGTACACAACGAGGACAATGGTGAGTGGGGGACAATGACAATGACTGTGGCCCGGCGGCAGTTGGACGCCATCGAATCTGGGATGCGAGCCCGCGATTCGCTTCATCGCCTCGTCGCCCATCGGTCCGAGTTCCAGTCCGTCCCTGCGCTTAGGGGTGCCTACCAGTACAAGTCGATCGAGGCCAAAGCACCCCACTCCATCGCCACCATTGCTGTCTTGATGAAGGCCCGCGCTGAGCGTCGTTGGAATCAGTCGGGGCTGCGTCTAGTTTGTCCTTCGCGGGAAGGCCGGGGAGTGCGTATGCCTCACGATCGCTGCGTGCAGCTCGCCCCGCGGGAGCCAAGGTGCCAACATGGTCCGGGCACCATACCAAGCTGTGTGGCCTTGCACCAGTCGGACCCGAACGCCGAAAGATCGTCGATGCTCAAGGTCCCGTTGGACACGGTGAATGAGGCCCTGAGGACCGGTTGGAAAGCAAGTGCGACCGAGCGGTGTATGGTGCAGAGGGTGTGGCCCTTGGATGCATGCGTCATGCCATCGCCACCTGGATTCTGGGTGTCGTTCATGAATATAAATGAACGGGTATCATCGAACCCGCTCCCGGTGATGTATAGTAGACCACATTTTGCAAATGGGTGTTGGGCCCCGCGGACCGAGTACTGACATGCTTGGAGGTCGGTGAGTGAGAAAAACGTCGGTTCCGATAAGATAACTTGCCAGAGACGTAAATACGCGAAACTCTTCTACATCACGTTCCATGTCTTTTCAGCGTATCCCGCTCGACGACTTTTCGACGGCGCTCGGTCACACGACCGGTAAGATACCCATAGGCTCATCCTTTTTTCCGCCCCTCACTTGTTTAATCACCAGAGCTCTCCAGCGTGGCGCTCGGTGGCAGGGTAACCAGCGTCTCTGACGAGTTCTTCGCCGCCGCGTTTCATCTCCTCCTCGTCGAGGTAAGCGCCGTTGGCGTTCATCACCAGATGGGATTCCATATTCTGATCGTCGATCTGTGTGCATGGCAACGATGGGCGTCACGTAGCCTGCACCCAGTCTCAAGGGCCAGTTCGGATCGAATGGCGCTCTGTATAGTGGGTGGGAGTCTAGGAGGCATAATCAGACGTTTGATTGGTATGTGGTGTGTCGCCTGGTACGGTGGCCATTGCGAATGATGGTCGTAAAGGTGCATCATCCGTCTTGGGACGACGGGTACGATAGTAGGATTTGACGTCGACACCTCTCACTTTAACGGTGAGCTCGCATGACTTGTCGAGTCGTCGTTACTGATGTATGTACATTGTAGGGAACGAGGCACCCCATGTCTCTGTCGAAGCACTCCTCGTACCCGATTCCGATCCCGAACCAGGCTCCACCCACACAGCGGTACGCACACCACGATGTCCCCCCAATGCATCTTCTTACCCGGCCTCCAGTGGACAGAGATCCTCCCCAAGGTCCCGCTCGGACCCTCTTCCAGGCACCTCTTCACGATCCCCAACACCACGCAGTTCAACTATGTCAAACTCAACATGTATCCTGATGGTGGCATCGTAAGCACACCAACAGAACTCCAAACGCTGATGTCAACAACGTTATCCTAGGCACGCTTCAGGGTCTATGGCCATGTTGCCCCCGTCCAACCAGCGGACGACGCAGAACCATTTGATATGGCCCACGTCTTTGCGGGCGGACGGGTCATACACACGTCTGACCAGCATTTCGGGGTTGGTTCCAATTTGATCTTACCAGGTCGAGGTGAGAATGGCACTTGCTGGCTCGATCGCGCCCGGTTGGGTGAAACATGTTCTAGGCAAGGATATGGGTGACGGATGGGAAACCAAACGAAGTAGACAAAAGGAACATAAAGATTGGGTTATCATTCAACTGTAAGGTTCTTATCTGGCGTCCCGTAACTGGTTGACTGGTGGCGCCTATCGATTGCCACTTATTCCCACAGGGGTGCTGCTGGGAGGCTCCAGGTCGCCGAGATAGATACGGCTCACTTCAAGGGTAACTTTCCGGAAAGCTGCGTGCTGCATGGATTCAATATAGCAAATGGGGAAGTCCCGAAGGGTGACAGCGACTTGTGGGTTCCCATTTTATCTCGGATGAAGTTGGGGCCGCACAGGAGGCATTTCTTCCAGCTGGATAACAACCCCGAGGATATCTTTAGTCACGTGAAGGTGACAATCTACCCTGACGGGGGAATCAAAAGGGTGAGGATTACCGGTACGAGGGGAGCGGCGGGTCAGGCCGCGGCGGCAATTGTATCAGGTCAAGGTGTCGTGGATACGGAGCAACGTTCTGCAGGAGACGTGGGGAGGATCGCGCGCGCCGTAACCAAGGCAAAGGTCGTCCCCGTTTTGCCACTGACACACGAAGCATTTGCACCATATGGGCAGGTTATTCAAGCGTACGGCGATCATACGGCCGCGCCACGATATATCAAGATCACTCCCGCAAACGGGGGTACCGCGAGCAAATTCCACAAGCTCGCGCTGTTGCGGTCATCCTATCCGGACGGTGCGGGTGCCACGGCGGGGCTGTCCGTGTACCGTTGTCAGCCTGTGGCAGTCCAGAACGGGAAGTTGAAGCTGAGCGTCTTGGAGCGGCATCCGTACACGAATCAAGCGTTTGTGCCGATGGGAGGAGGTGGTATCGAAGGGGACGAAGCGCTCCGAGAGCCGGGGAAGAGGTACTTGGTGGTGGTGGCGCGCAACGGGGCGGACGACAAGCCCGACTTGGGCGGAGTGAGAGCGTTCGTAGCAAGCGCAGGACAGGGCGTGGTGTACAATACGGGTGTCTGGCGTAAGTGTCTCGTCCATGTGCGGTCGCTCGCTCACACATGGTCTTCGCAGACCAACCGATGACGGTGTTGGACGAGGTGAATCGTGCACGTGTTCTCGAATCTGGTTGTACTAACGACGGTTGGCTAGACGATGGACTTTACGTGTGTCGAGACGCAGATCGGGGACGGGGACAAAGCAGACTGCGAGGTGGTCGAGGTCGAGGAGGAAGTGGAGGTGGACATTCCCTAGTAGGCGTCGGAGTTTGAAAGGTACACCTCGCTGCTTGGACGCTTGTCTTTCTTTCGTTTTGTTATGCGATCATGGAATCAAGAAAACGTCCGCTCGAAGACGACGCTGAGCTTGCAACGCACCCAAAAAAGCGTATCGTCACCACGCCTGACGTTGGCCCAAGTCCACACGCCATCGCCAATGGTACGGCTGACGTCCTAGAGCCCACGGCGGACGACCAGCTCGAGGTGGGCACACCCCGCGTCGACCGCGCATTCCTAGTCACACGTCCTGTCTCTTTTTTCTATGTTTTTTACGGTATAGCTCTTTCGCAAGGATGCCCTGTTTCGCCGGATGCGACATTATGCACGAGAGAACGAGAAGAGCCAGGCGCGTATCGCACAGTTGGAGCAGCGCAAGAGTACGTGTGAGGCGGGCTTGGTCGCGATCGCAGCCTGTTGGGAACAGGTGAGGGCTTGGGTGCTGGGTTCACAACCCGTCGTTAACCGACGATTCGTTCCTGTCGTATCGTATTCTAGTTGGTAGACACGATACGGACGCTCACGGCTCACGACGACATGCCCGGCATCGTCATCGAGACCAGAGGTGCGTCCCCCCGGATCGGTGGCTCACATTCCCCTGATTCTCCAAGTAGACCTGTTCGATCTCTCGCAGCACGTGTCGGCCGACTCGAGTCTCCGCGCTGCGCTCGAGCAGAACATGCACGCGACGCAACGCCTCGTGACGAGTTTCCTCAAGGCGCGACCGGCGGTCGGTGGGGATGCGGCGTATCAGCGCTGTCAGAGGGCACAAACGGAGGTATGTCAGAGCTTGTATGGGTTGTCTCGGCCGCTCATGATTGTAGTGTACGGCACTGCGTTCCGAGGTGGCGGTGATGCGGAAGCGGTTGGAGGAAGCCGAGGCGGATAGGGCGCGATGCCAGGAGGAGCTCTCGGCTGCGGAGATGCGGGTTGATAGGTTGAAGAGTACGGCTGTGGCAGTTATGCAGGCGCAGTCGTCGTCGCCCAGGGAAGGATCGGCGATGGAGGACGTTCAGCCGGGGAACGGGTCACCGCAGGCGGATGTGGATTCACCACCGGTGCGTATTATATGAATGCGTCGGGTCGTCACTGACATGGTACAGCATCCGCCGGTGAATGGACACGATCACCTTCTACCAGGAGATTCGGAGGAACTTCGGGATACAATGAAGAGCAAGGACGAACGGATCTCGGCGTTGGAGGCTGAGAATAACGCTCTAACGGGAGAAGTCGGTCATTTGAAAGTCGAGGTATGGGATGTCATCATCCGTGCCTTGATCAACCTATTAACGCCACTCAGGCGAGAGCGCCATCGGTGGAGACGATCAACGACACGTCGCACTACAAGCTACTATTAGACCACGCATCGCAGCTGGAGAGCACGCTGGCCGAGAGAACGCAGGAAATGACAC
>JBBPLR010001113.1:0-10022 GCA_038089915.1 Sutorius australiensis
TCGTCCCCTTTTGGGACAAGCAGAAATCACACCTCTCTTCTTACCCTCATCATCACTCTTAAGTGAGAGCTATAGCCCTCTAGCCTAAACCACTATACCTGGACTATACGCTTGACTGGACCACTTATCAGTGATCTCAAACACAAGACTCGATAACGACTAACTTCGTGAGTTAATCGTCTACTGTCCTCTTCTTCCTCTGGTGTCTGCTTTGTTGCACCCCCAATTGGACAGTCCAGTTCCGATAGGTTATGAGCCCCGATTACCATATATGGTAGTCGATTACTCAGCGTTGTTCTTTCCTGCACAACGTTTAGTCGCTCGCCACTAGTGCTGTTATGCCGCCTAGTGGATCTATCGAGTCTGTGGGGTTTCTGTGCGCACAACTTGTGCTTGCACTGCTTATTCTAGTATGTGCTGTGCTTCATAACATGCACGCACTACTTGTCCTTAGTGGCTTGGCACTTGTGCCAGTCACATGGGTTCTTTTACTTCACTTCTTTTCTAGTACTCGGGCCTTTGGTTTTATCCATCGGTCTGACTCCTTTGATCGTATTGTTCTGATCAACTCAGACATCTTTCGATCATCACAGGACTCACCCCGAGTACAGATTAGTGAAGTACCAATCACTCATCGTCGTCCTCAACCCGAGGATATCGCACACCGCTTAGAGGTGCGACGACCTAACGACGATACAGTGGGTGTGACCGGACATTTACCTTGTCCTCATATCACTAGGCATCAACCTCTTGGTCGTACTTCCCGAAGATCTCAGAGGAGAGCCAGGTTCACCACCAACGCTCCCTCTAGAGGACGTACCACTAACCGAGAGACCCTAGCTGAACGTGACCATCGTCACGCACACCTACTAAACAGTGATACTAGGAACGATAGTGCATGGCAAGAGACTATAGCGGCATTGTCATCTACGCCCTTACTCTCGTCTTTGCCTACTTCCTTACCCGACTCTTCGTCGAATCCCATTGCAACCCACTCCCGTTCGCATTCCAACTTCGCTTCGGCAAATACAACTTCTCTTTCACCGCCTTCAAACCTACTTGGGTCCGCAATCCCAACTACTCGGAGTTCCCTGAACACGAGTACGACCCAACGTTCTACTCACGCACCAACGAGGAGGAGTACCGGAGAAACGTTACAGCTTGGCAGGGAATCAACAACGACGCCTGGGCAGACAACGACCAACCAGGGTTTAACATCGATTAGAAATTCACCTTCTACTCGATTAGATTCCCTTTCGCCCCTTGATTCTTCGCTTGAACGTTCTCTTGGTCCTTTTATAGATTCTTTCGCAGACGTTAATTCATCTTCGCGAAACCAATTCTTCCTCCTTAGAAGGGACGAGTCACCTGTAGTCCTTCAATCTACACCCTTCACTAGCGCGAGTGATCACTTAGGTGTCATCACTTCCTCAACGGAAACTCTGGTGAATCCGAGAAGGGAACAATCTGTTCCACCACCTGCTTATACGCCTCGAGTCATTCCTCCTCTTCCTGCTTCGATCCCATCCACTTTCCATTCTTCTTCGACTTCTACCGTTGAGAATGAACATTCAAACATCCGCAACCCGTTCGACTCTGAGATTGGAAGTCAGCAGCGAGCAATCAACGAGCTCATCCGAGCCATCGCTTCTGTTCGACATCAATCCAACTCAGTCGACGAGTCCAATTCGAATGGTTCCACCGCTCCGCGAATCGGTATCTTTCCCACTCCCTATGGTCTTCAGTCATCCACCCGTCGCACCTTCGAGGGCTTACCAGCCTCCGAACGCCTCGTCATCAAGGGCTTACCAGCCTCCGAACGCCTCGTCATCGAGTCAACACTTGACGAGATCGCTGCCCGTACAGGCAGACTATCACGACGTGGAGATGATCGCCCCAGAGCAAGACCGGGCTGGTACTCCGTACCCCCGACCATCATCGTCACACCAACCAACCCTGAGGATCAACACTCAGGTTCCGATGATCAGGGAGCTGAACGTGCAAATCCTGGAACAGAGCTACAGACCGAGGACGGTCGCACCAGCTCAACTCCATCTGCCAATGCAAGACAATCAGTTGGCAACGCACGCACACCACTGAACTCAGCGGTTTCCACCAGTTTCCGACCCAATTCCACCCATGGTCTGGTTCCAAACAGGCGTCGACATGATCAACATGTTATTTATGACACACGACGACCTGAGGGATCTGTACTCGAATCGGAACGTACGGAAAATCGAACCAATTCAAACCGAGGTAATATACTTCGAAGATCACTTCATATCCTTTCCGCTGCGGCAACACCTTTCCGACCGCAGACAAATGATGGAAATAGTCCTGGACAGACGTCTCGGACAACCCATCCGGATCGGACACGTGCCACGGTTCATCCAGTCAATGATCATCCCTCTCCAACAACCTCAGATGAGGGGCTATCCCAGCCCTGAATTCACTTACCAACAGTTGCTAGAGGTTACGCAGCGCATCGCGTATCCTCAAGGGATCATGATGGACCAACTCTATGCTCCTCCTCCCCGAGCACGGCTAGACGCCCTCGAGGATGAAGAATGCGCACACAACCACGTGTTTGCCACGGTATATGAAGGCGAATCTCTCGCATCGGTTTTAGAAGGAATAGGTCATCCTGTCGCGTCTGAGTACTACCACTCGACGCCACACACCTTACTCCATTTCCGCGGATGGGAAATTCTCAACAGGGATCACGAACCACTACTATCTGAAGGGTATCGTCACTTCTGTGCCTCCCTCAATCCAAACAGAGTACTCGCGCCATACGAGCTCCAGATCGAGTACAACACGCCCAATAGCTTCTGGCCACCGACTTTCTATGCGGACAAGATCTTCGCTCCGCATCTAGGCATGGAAATTCTCGCCTGCCACGATGGTCCAATAGATCGACGCTTCTGGGACGTACCAACCGTTCGAGTTTGGAATGAACGAATGGATCAAATCTGGAGGGCCGAATGGCACAAGAAGAACCCTTGGTATCAGATACTAGTGAATGAGCGCAACATTGCAGCACGCTCCGCTCGTGCACTTGCGCAAGAACAGGAATTAATTGACGAGGAAATGATAGACTTACAGGCGCAGCTATCCGAAGAACGTGAACGGACCGCGACCCTATCTCACCACAATGAGCGGTTACTCTCCCAAATCCCTCTCCGAACCCGCAACAGCGACATGGCTCGAGAATCAGCGACGCAAGCTGAATCTCCTCCTCGAGCAGAATCCAGTACGCAAGGAGAAGTACTTGGAACGATCAGATCGCTACGCGAACTACGAGGGCTTCATTCTGACCTATCTGGAAGAATTGAGTCAGAAAGTACCGCACAATTGGCCAATGCCAGTGGAGTTAGGAGGTCGCTACGTATCGCTCGTCAAACGAGACCCGAATCTTCCACTTCCTAAGTTTTATGATCTTTTTTCCACCGCTTCACCCTTCACTTTTCTCGACTATTCTTTATTAGGACGCAGTCAGAATGCTTGGAACGAAATGTTTATTCCTCTGTCCATGCGTAATTTATTTTATCGCTTCTCCCTTACCAATAAGGAGAGATGGGACAGAGAAGATCAAGAAGAGTTGTCTTCTTCTCGTCAGACCATAGAGCCGGTCTCTGAGAACATCAGTTCTCCTGACGAGAAATGTAAGACCGGGATGGTGCCTAATGTGCACTACGCACCATTCTACAACCTTGATAAGTTCCTTGACACTGTCGCGCCCTTACCGCTCCCTGAGTGGTATCTCTGTCGAGAATTCCTGAATGCGGATTGGACATCATACACTTACGAAGATGAAGATGGGAATACGAGCATCTTTCCAAGACGATGGATACCCAAATACGACGAACACAGAACTCATGACAAGTCTTATGAAGAACTCGAAGATCTTGGACAAAACCCGTCAGGGAATGTGGTTAACTCAGGTCCCTCCACCCTGACTGGAGAGAAGCACCTCCGGAGTGTCTGTTCCGACGCGACTGCTCCGACCACGGCTCCGGAAAGGATCTCTTTGTCTACTCCAACATCTTTAGGCCATCAAGGGACTGTGGTTAACAATTATGTCCCTGCCCCCCTTGATGAGGAAACGTCTCTGTCAAGGACTGTGGTTAACTTGCTCCCTGCCCCCTTGACAGAAACTTCACCCCTGGAATGTCTGTTCCGACGCGACTGCTCCGACCACGGTTCCAGGAAGGATTCCTTTGCTATCTCTTCAAAACAAGAGCTAGATAAACAACAAAAACAGCCGACATCACTCATGTCCATGAATAACGAAACTGATCAAGATTTTGCATCTAGTTTTATAACAAACATCATCATCAATGGCCTCTTTCAAGATTGATTCATCTATCCAAGCCGGACTCAGGAAACTTACTGGTCCGAGCAACTATGCTGAATGGAAGCGCTCCATGAAGAACGTTCTCATTGTCGCCAAATGGTGGGACGTTATCAGTGGAACTTCCACCTACGCTCAGCAAACGGATGTTGACTCAAGAAACGCTTGGACCTCTCGCGACGCCCAAGCACAAGCCTTTATTGGTCTTTACGTGCAAGGTCATATGCACGCTCATATGAAGGACACCTATGCCGTCACTTACGTCTCACTGGCAAAGCAATTCTGGGACAAGCTGGCTCAGCTTTACTCACCCACTGGTGTTACCGGAATGTTCGCTGCATTCCAGGATCTACTTTCCTATAACATCAAGGATCACCATGATCTCGGATCCCAGATCTCAGGATTCCAGATCAGAGTCCAGAATTTATCTGCTGCCGGAGTCGATCTAGGCAACCTTCTAAGCGGCATGATCTTTCTCAATGCCTTGCCCAAATCCTACAAGGATATGGTCTCGTCCATTGTCCAAACTACGGCTACTGCCGATTTCCACATGGACACCATGATGACCAAGACCATGGCTGAAGCCAACCTTCGTCTATCTCAACGAGGACACTCTCATCCCCGGTTCCGATCCCACGCACATGCAATTTCCTCTCCCTCACCGCCTCGTGCACAAGTCAATCGCACGAACACTATCAGAAAGGCTCCTACTAAGCCTTACTGTGATCACTGCAAGAAGCCCGGTCATACTAAAGACCGTTGCTGGGCTCTTCATGGTCGTACCAGCGGACGAAAAGGTTCTAACTCTGCTGAAGCTGACACTGTCAAACGACGACCCATGAAAGGCAGACGCATCAATAAGGGAAAAGGAAAGGGACGCGCCCACGCAAATGAAGTCTACTACGAGGAATATGAAGAGGATGGTATCGTCAATACGATGCAAATGAGCTCCCCTCTGGAGTTCGCCACCATCACCATCCTTCATTCACCACTTCCCGAGGATACATCCTACACTAGACTTGACGACTACGTCGAGGATACCTCATCCTCTTTTGCTAGGCTTGAACCGATCGTTGAAGACATCGACGAAGATATGTCTTACGACGACTACGTCGAAGATGATGAACAAGATGCACACTATTCGTTTCGTGGGAGGTCTAACTCTATCTGAGACCCTCACCAACTCCAACATCAATCATATCTCTTCTCCATTTCATCGAAATCATTGGATGGTCGATAGCGGCTCTACCGACCATATAACTCCTTTTCAAGAGGATTTTCTTCACCTCTCCAATGGAGAACGAATTGCTCGAACTGCCAATGGTTCTGAGCTCAAGATGATTGGACCTGGACACGTTATCATCCAACAGCCAAGGATGAATAGTTTTATATTGCAGGATGTCTGGCTGGCACCTTTTGCTGCACACCGGTTGCTATCTCTGACTCGTCTCACCCAATCTGGCTGGAAATCAGAGACCAACCGAACAGAAACCTTAATCCGGAATCCCAAGGGGATATTGATGATCAAGGCCACTTCATTGTCGCCTTCGAATTCACTTCACTGGTTCTCGTCATCTACCAGCGACATCAAATCCACCGTCTTAGATTCCGAAGTCACCTTGTGGCACAAACGAATGGGACACACTTCCCTTCGTCCACTGCGATATCTATCCGTCCATGCGACTGGTGTACCTTCTTTTACCACCACCAACATGGACATATGCCACGGTTGCCAACTTGCAAAAGCTCATGAACGACCTTTCCCCGATTCCATCTCTCGTTCAACCGCTCCCTTGCAACTTGTACACAGTGATTTATGCGAACTCCCTATTCGCTCTCGAAATCACAACCGATATTTCATGACTTTCATTGACGATTACTCTGGCTACGCCGCCATCGCTCTTTTACGACTCAAATCCGACACTGCTTCTGCTTTGTCTCGCCTCTGTTCTTGGGCTGAGACTCAAACAGGATGCAAGCTTATCACTCTACGTTCGGATCGAGGGGGGGAATATATGGGAAAAGAAACTCTCTCATTCCTCTCGTCTCGCGGCATCGCTCATGAAACATCTGTTCCTCGCACTCCTCAACAGAATGGTCGCGCTGAACGCTTTAATCGCACCATAATGGAGAAAGCGAATGCATTACGAATGTCTGCATGTCTGCCTCCAATCTTTTGGCAAGACTCTCTCGAATGTGCAGTACATCTCTACAATCGTCAACCCTTGAAACGTCTACAATGGCATACACCTTATGAACACTGGCACAACCACAAACCGGATCTATCTGCCATACGTATCTTCGGATGCAGAGCATACGTCTTCATACCTAAAGAAGACAGACCATCAAAGTTATCCGCTCATGCAGAAGAAATGATCTTTATTGGTTACGAACCAGGAGTCAAAGGATATCGATTCTGGAGTATGACAAGAAGACGAATTGTCATATCATCCACCGCCACTTTTGATGAAAACACTTTCCCCTATTGTCAAGAGAAGACAATAGACAAACCTACATCTATCGAAATCCCTCCAAATGACAACTACGATCAGGACGACGAATCCGGAACCTCGTCACCCTCTCATATCTATTCTCCCAGTGACTCTGGTGACGATCAGAACTCACGAACGGACGAAGAAGATGAGACACCATTACCATTCTTTCCATTGGAAGATCAAACTCCCAAACCATATTCCCGGAGGAACACTGCAACAGCCTCACCTTCTCCAGGAACAAGCAATCCTCCTCCATCCAAACAATCACCGATTTCTCCTAATACACAGAAAGGGAAACGTCGAGCACAAGTGGAATCTGATTCTGATTCAGAAGAAGATCAAACTCGACAGTCGACTCCAGCTACTCAGTCTACACCCCAAGCTCCTAGAGCACCACCAGTCCAACGGACTCACAGTCTTCCTACACCCGGTAGAAGACAACGGGGAGACAATGATATTGGAGATGCACAACGATATTGTTACGACTCGTCCCAGCCCTGTCAGCCTGTTTCTCCATCCTTCTCGTTTTTCTTCTTCTTCCTCGGACTATTCCCTCCCAAAGCTATTCTCTCGTGTAGCTTCGTGATCTGATCTCTCCACTTAGTTACCATCTATACTTCTTCCACATTGCCTTCCGCAGCCTTCATCTCCGCTCCCTACTTCTTCCACACTGCTTTCCGCAGCCTTCATCTCCGCTTCCTACTTCTTCCACACTGCCTTCCGCAGTCAGGATCTTTCCATAGCCTTACCCTCGATCGATTACGAGTCTTTCTCCTATATAAGCTAGCTAGGCTTGTCATGTAACTCTTAAGCTAGTTCTCCTTGAATCGTATCCCCTTCGTCCTAGCTTCATCACTCGAGAACCACCCTCCTAAGGGCAGACCTCTAACAAGTCCACTATCCATCCAACCTTCACCGCAGTTGAAGGGGTATACGGCTAGTAAACGCCTCACTAGAACCTTCGTCGCAAACTCAAGGCCACACTCGACCCTACCCGGGCCAAGTGTAACAGATATGTTGACAGACCCGAACCAAGTCGCAACATACCTCCAATCAGACCACGAGTAGAAGAACGTGTTGGTCCGCTATGCACACGTTTCGTGGATATTCGACATCATGTTCGGAGACCAGAACCAACTCCAGACAACCCTTTAATGCCACCACGACCGCAACGTGCTTGCATTCCTTGTATCATTCCAGATAACTCTTATGGGAATCGAACCCCCGTAGAGATTGAACGAGAATTACGAAGAGAATCAAGATTACCAGGAGATGCTGTTCCATCACCAACAAACTTACAAGACGTGGACATGGAGAATCTATACTCCAACGGCCTCACTGCACGATCAGTCAATGCTCTCATCATCGCCGCTGCAAACACCTTTGGTGTCCCCACACAATACAGGGACATTGCGAAATTACCATTGGAAATGCAAGATGAATGGCATAAGGCCTGTAAAGAAGAAATCAAGTCACTCCACGATCGAGAAGTATGGGAACTGGTTGATCGACCACCAGATCGTAAACCCATAAAAGGACGATGGGTATTTGTCAAGAAACCTGATGGACGATTCAAAGCAAGATTCGTCGCTAAAGGTTTCACACAGATTTTCGGGATAGATTTCGAAGAAACCTTTTCACCGGTCGCCCGGTTCGAAACAGTAAGGTTGTTATTGGCACTAGCAGCTGCCGAAGATTGGGAAATCGAAGCGCTAGATGTCAAAACAGCTTTCCTCTTCGGCAAATTGGACGAAGAAATTTATATGGAACAACCGGAAGGTTTCATAAAGAAAGGACAGGAACACAAAGTCTGTCGACTTAAACGAGCCATATATGGACTCAAACAAGCTGCCTTACAATGGCACAAGGCCTTACACGAATCTCTGGAGAAACTAGGATTCAAACGAACCTACTCCGATCCAGGCCTTTACATCTTTCAAGATGACAAACACAACATAGTCATTCTTGTGATCTATGTTGATGATGCACTTTTTATGGGCAACAACAAGAAGCTTATGCTCCACAAGAAACAAGAATTCATGAAGAAATGGGAATCTAGAGATCTTGGAGCAGCTACAGAATATCTTGGCATGAGGATTACTCGAGACCGTCAAAAGCGAACTCTCATTCTTGATCAATGCGCCTACGCTCAGAAATTGATCAAACGCTTCGACCTCAATGACGCAAAGTCATCTCGAACCCCTCTACCCTCTGGCTACTCACCTTCTCCTTCCACAACCGACTCCAATTCCACTCTTCAAGGCAAATATCAATCGGTGATAGGATCACTCCTATACATCATGCTTGGCACTCGACCAGATCTTGCATACGCTGTGATTCGCATGTCACAATTTTCCGCCAACCCTACAGAAGACCATCTTAGTCGTGCTCTCTACATATGCCGATATCTTCAAGGAACCTTGACCCTCTGTCTGAAATATGATGGAAAGTCGAACGAAGGATTCCTGGCATATTGCGACACAGATTGGGCAGGTGACATCGAAACACGATGATCAACAACAGGCTATGCAATATTCTTTGCCAACGGTATTGTCTCATGGTTGTCAAGAAGACAGAAGAAAGTCGCACTGTCATCCACTGAAGCAGAATATATGGGAATGACTGAAACCGCCAAACAACTCTCGTGGATACGATCTTTATTCTCAGAGTTGAACATCACCCTACCTGCTTTCGAACTCTACGTGGATAACCAGGGAGCCATATTCCTCGCTTCAAACCCAGCACAAGAAGGAAGAACGAAACACATCGCGATACCATATCACTACATCCGTGACGCTGTACGGGAAGGAGACATTAAGTTGTCTTACCTACGCACAGACGAACAGGCTGCGGATATGTTCACGAAGAACCTTACTTGGCAGAAGTTTGAAGAAAACCGAAGAAGACTCCACATGATCTCATACCCAACATGAATCATCGTTTCATCAAGGAACATCACATCGGATCAAGTGATATCCTTCAAGCACTTCGCTACTACCTTCAGCTTTGAAGTAACAAGACTTATGTCGTGTCACTTCACGGGGAGTGTTGAAACTATAACAGTTCACTACTGATGAACGTATAGTTGAGCTTCAGACACGTGATCGTGGGAAACCACATGATCAGTACACGTGACCGTGGGAACATACCATGTGACCACACGTGACTGTGGG
>JBBPLR010001114.1:0-10018 GCA_038089915.1 Sutorius australiensis
CTGGTATGCTTACATGTGGGGAGCTGGCCTATTCTCAACTGACAATTCTTTAGGTCCGATATCTCGGCATTTCTTATGTTGTGTACGTTCTTGCCATGATGCACGGCAACTATCCACCCATTAATAGCCAATCGTTGCACAAGTCTGAATGGCCTCGGTGTGTTCCGAATCGAATTGCAGATCAATTGGCTGATCCGATGCAATCGCAGACGGCAGTACATTTCTTCCCGGTCCTGTCAAAGTCAGCCTGTCTGCATCGCAGCATGTTTGCCATTCGTGACCAATTTCCAATAGGCGTACGCGCCAGATCTCCACCCGAGGGCTTATTCGATAACAGTTGCATAGGTGTAAGCATATCGATTTACTGCTGCTCGCCACGCAGTCCGTGTGACTGATGGATGTCTCACAGGTACTGTGATAAGCGTTTTGGCGGAATGGGTATTCTTAATATTCTATAACGCCGCCGATCGTGAGTTACAGTCCCCCTGACTCCTTTGTATGGATCGTGATTCAATTACAGTGGTAATGATCCTGAGGGTATATGCGATGTGGAATCGATCCAGAACCGTTCTTTGGTTCCTTCTTCTAATTTATATACCGCAGATTATTTGTTGTTTTGTTCTCGCTGGTGTTTATTACAATCCTAACACTTACCTCTCTGGTACGTCTCGCGCTAAACCTCGACTATTTTTACGTTCCTAGACTCGTTATCACTTACGACCCTCTTTTTTTCCTAGTCACGGTTGCCCAGCTACTCAATTCCTCTTTCTGCTTTGCGTCATTTGTCAACACCCCGACATTGCTTCAAGTATATATCGAAATCCCGCGATTTGTTCTTGGTGCTGCGATTTTGGTTCTCGCTGCCACGAAAACAGTGACGCAGTCAGTCAAGATGTTCATAGCAACTAAGAAGTGGCAGCCCAATCGGTACATGCAACAGTTTACACGAGACGGAATCATCTACTTTTTGCTGTACGTCCCGCCCGAAGAGCCGCAAGTCCGAGTACTAACCACTCGGCCGTGTCGCGTTGAATTCCCAGGAACATGTTCTCTCACATTGATGCGATGGTTCAAGACAAGGCGAACCTAGGCAACACTGCAGCGGTTCTCCTGACCATCATCCCTTACGTCACTATATGCCCCATCATGCCTCGATTCATCATCAGCGTGCGGGAGATGTACGATCGTGATACCCGTGGTCGGCTACAGGGTGTCGACAGCGGGTTCGGTGTGATGTCGCAGCAGATTGCGAGTCAACATGGTGCCATGTCTGTGATTGCGTTTGCAGATGGTGCGCAGGATCGGGATGAGGGTGATGCGGATGAGTTGGATGGGATTCGACTCGAAGCAAGGTTAGCAGATGGTGCCTATCACGTGTGAGTGAGGTGGGCCGTATGGTAGTGTTTGTACCTGCAGCGTTAGTTTACCTTGGATCGCGTCAAATTTAGGCCGCTGAGTCGAGACTGAAGAGGAAGACTGAAGGACGTGGTAGTTGTGGAGGCGCAGCCACATAATTGAACGAACGCAGACGCAACGCCGTGCTGGCGACTTGGACCTGCGCCAAACGCTAGAATCCGAGTTTGCGCTTTGGTCGAATGCGCGAATTGTCTCGCTGAATAGTCCCAGCACCCAGAATCACCAAAGGTCTATGGTCTGGCGTGGTGACTGGGAAGCCGGAATCACAGTGAACGACGCCTCGATCCCTGAGCATTCGGCCTGGATTCTGCGGGGTCTGTGGAGGCTCAGTTAACTCCGTCGCATTATTGCCGAGAGTTTCACTGCCGCCACTGGCATACAGGTATGTAGCGGTGGTCTGCGTTGCGAGCTGGGTTTGGGTACTTGCCTTGGAGGAGGAGGTGCTATAAATTCCAAGAGGCTGTTGAAAGATTTGCCTGGCTGCAGGATCGGCGATATCCAAATAATAAGCGATGAGCGCCAATGACACGAGGCACTACAGCAACCTGGGAAAGAGGGTGCTCACTCTCAACGTACTGCAACGTGACGCAAACACTTGCTCTGTGCTTTCCAGATACTGTGAACCTAGGCGCGCACCATCGAAGAGCATGTCCTCGACGGAGATTAGTGAGTGGTCATCCTCTGGAGCAATTGTATACCTGACAATTGGTGAGAACCCACGGTTGTGCTTGGTGCCAATGGGAACATCTGGGCACTTGCCTTCCACCCCGATGAAATGCATTTATTCGGTGGGAGTAGCTATGGGATACGACGCTGGCAGGTTGCGGACGGCAAAGAGGTCGGTGAGCAACGCGGAATGAGTTTGAGGTCCATTTCTGTGTCGGCAGATCACAGGTGGGTTGTGTGTGGGGCACGGGAGGGAGCCACCGTGTGGGATGAAAAGCTCCAGGGAAGGACCGTCGAGGTGGAGGAAGGAGAGCATGTGAGCGCAGTGGACATCTCACCTGACGCCACCAAATTTGCTACTGGCACCTATAACGGTACTGTGAAGGTCTGGGACATTCTTACTGGCGAGAAACTCATAGGCCCAATCAAATTCAACAACAACATCAATGGACTCAAATTCTCGCCAGACGGCAAACGAATCGCCACTGCGCCACAATGGGGTCCTATTCATGTCTTCGACGGTCAAAATGGTGATAAACTTGTCGCAATCCAGACCGAGGTGTGGACCATGTACTTGGCTGGTCCTGGGGCCCTAGCATGGGCAAGTGATGGACAACAAATCTTTGCTGCCTGTGGCGATCATATGATCAAGGCTTTTGATTCATCCACTGGGTCTCAACTCGCCCAGTCAGATGAGATCAAGACCGGGGGTGGCAGAATAGTGTCTATCGCCTTGGCGGCGAACAGAAAATTTCTTGCTGTCTGTGTGGCACGCTCTATCTTGTTCTTGGATGCATCAACCCTCGCTCGAATCGGTCCAGCCATTGGGGATACTGGTCAAGAGTTCACGTCAATCGCTCTCTCTATAGACTCCAACCACCTTGCCGCCGGAGGAACAAGTGCCACTATCTATGACCTCGGTGATATTCTTCCAGACTTGTATGGTCCATTCCGTGTAAGAATCTGCACATTTGGTACCAGGCATATTGAACGAGCGATACATCGTTCTTCCCTGTATTTAGACATCTGTTCAGAATGACGCCGACTCAGAAACACCCAGGGATGGATTGCAGCAAGAACGAGACGGACCGCAGCAAGAACGAGATGGGTTGAAGCAGGGTCAAAATGTACACCTCGAGGTAGGTGCTCGCTCTTTTTTCGTTTGACAACTAGTTTTACATCTGACATGCTAGGACGATGTGCCGACGAGTACACCTGGACCAGCATTCGACTTTGGGGTCTGTATTTGTCCTTCAATACTTCTCGCTTTGTGCTTATGCAGCTCTCCAGGAGCTGTCATCCTCCGACGAGGAATTGACACGAACCCGGGCCGAGCCTTCTCATCCCGGAGCACACCGTGTAAACGAACATCACAATAGCACCAGGTCTAGTATGGGCATGCTGGACATCAAGAAATTCTTGCACACGGTGATAAGAAGGGGTGGCGAGGGCCGGAATCCGCACCGGCCGAATCGTACACCTGGAGAACCCGTCCCTCAGGCTGCCAACCCCCTGTCACATTCCAATACGGCGACGAGAGACGGGGCAGAAAGCAAAGGCCCTTCATGGTACGCCGCAGGAAGAAAGAAAGTGGTGTGTGTTTTTCTTTGATAGTAAACTGTTCGTAACAACCCATCGTCAGCGAACTGCCAGAGGATTTGATGCACAGCAATGGGCAGCATTCGAACGGGCCAATCGGGTAGGTCGATCGTTTAATCTATCTGTCGGTACTGATGTCTTATCCTAATGTCACAGTCTAAGGCGCGTTCCGATGCTGCTAAAAAGAGCAAGTTGAACAGTGCATCTACTGGTGGACAGGATCGTGCCGATTTGCAACCAGCCAATGCTGTATGACTTTTTTTGTCGCAAGTTTCTGTTATGATAATCTTTTATCTTATTTTATTTTATATTTAATTAGGCACAATCAACAGGCAGTATGCCTCAGTCCTCAGCCATACAGTCGGGATTGCATGTCATCGTATGTGCTCACTCCGAACATTATTGGTCATCCTACTCACAACGAACCAGGAGGAAATGGATGATGGTATGGTTTCGATCGGGTGTAGATTTAGCTTACCTGCATGGATACTCTGTCGGAGTCCTCGGTCACTCAGCGATGGAACTCATTGATGACATATGTTTGATAGTTGGATTTCCTGTGTCTGTATCATGTGATACTATATAGATGCACATACCCTCTACCTGCCTATACCAATTCACAAATATTTGATTTTACATATCATCTGGGTTCATACTAACTACACTATACAAGTAGGACAATAGCTGTACAACATGCAACAATTACATTGCAAAGGTTACACTTGACTGCTCAGCAGTGATGCAATCTTGATTGTTGACAGTACATTCTCACTGCTGAGCCAGGTGTAACTGGAATTGGGGTGAACGATTCCCTGATCCCTTGGGCACAGCATTCAGCCTCCATTCCAAGGGGCTGGGTGAGGGTCAGATAGCCCCACCATGGTATCACTGGGTATTTCGCTGTCATCCATTGGCATATAAGCAAACCATGATGGTTTGTGTTGCAGGAAAGCAGTCATACTGTATCGTGTGTTAAATGTTTGGCTAGCTGCAGGGTTGGCAGTAGTCCAGATCCGGAGAACAAGCAATGAGCGCCAATGACACGAGGCACTACAGCAACCTGAGAAAGAAGGTGCTCACTCTCAACGTACTGCGACGTGACGTGAACACTTGCTCTGTGCCTTCCGGATACTGCGAACCTAGGCGTGCACCATCGAAGAGCGCCATGTCCTCGACGGAGATCAGTGAGTAGTCATCCTCCAGAGCAATTGTATACCTGACGATTTGCTGAGAACCCACGGTTGTGCTTGGTGCCGATGGGAACATCTGGGCGCTTGCTTTCCATCCAGATGAGATGCATTTATTCAGTGGGAGTCACCTTGGGATACGACGCTGGCAGGTTGCAGACGGCAAAGAGGCGAGCGAGCAACGCGGAATGACCTCAACATCCATTTCCCTGTCAGCAGATCACAGGTGGGTTGTGTGTGGGGCATGGGAGGGAGCCACCGTGTGGGATGAAAAGCTCCAGGAAAGGACTGTCGAGGTGGAGGAAGGAAAGCATGTCAGCGCAGTGGACATCTCGCCCGACGCCACCAAATTTGTTACTGGCACCGATAAAGGTGCTGTGAAAGTCTGGGACATTCTTACAGGCGAGAAACTCATAGGCCCAATCGAATTCAACGGCAACATCGATGGACTCAAATTTTCGCCGGACGGCAGACGAATCGCCACTGCGCCACATAGGGGTTCTATTCATGTCTTCGACAGTCAAAATGGTGACAAACTTGTCGCAATCAGGGCCGAGGTGAATACCAAGTATGCCACGGCTGGTCCTGGGGCCCTTGCATGGACAAGTGATGGACAACAAATCTTTGCTACCTGTGGCGATAATACGATCAAGGCTTTTGATCCATCCACTGGGTCTCAACTCGCCCAGTCAGACGAGGTCGAAACCGAGGGCGACAACATAGTGTCGATCGCCTTGGCAGCGAATGGAAAATTTCTTGGTGTCTGTGTGACATGCTCTATCTTGTTCTTGGATGCATCAACCCTCGCTCGAATCGGTCCAGCCATTGGGGATGCCGATCAAGAGTTTGGGTCAATCGCTCTCTCCATGGACTCCAACCACCTTGCCGCTGGAGGATTGAGTGGCATGAAAATCACTATCTATGACCTCGGTGATATTCTTTCAGACTTGTATGGTCCATTCCATGTAAGAATCTGCACATTTATGGTACCAGGCATATTGAACGAGCGATACGTCGTTCTTCAGACACCTGTTCAGCCTAGTGACGCCAATTCAGAGACACCCAAGGATGGGTTGCAGCAAGATCGAGATGGGTTGAAGCAGGGACAAAACGGACACCTGGGGGTGGGTGCTCGCTCTTTTTTTCATCTGAAAACTAGTTTACATCTGACGTGTTAGGACGAGGTGCCAACGAGTACACCTGGGCCAGCATTCGACTTTGGGGTCTGTATTTGTCTCTCAACACTTTTTGTTTCCATACTGATGCAGCTCTCCAGGATCTGTCACCCTCCGACGAGGAATTAGCACGAGCCCAGGCCAAGTCTTCTCATTCCGGAGCACGCCGTGCAAACGAACATCACGATAGTGTCGGGTCTAGTATGGGCGTGCCGAACATCAAGAAATTCTTGCACACGGTGATAAAAAGGGGTGGCGAGGGCCGGAATCCGCACCGGCCGAATCGCACACCCGGAGACATCTCTCAGGCTGCCAACCCCCCGCCACATTCCAGTCCAGTGACGAGAGACGGGGCAGAAAGCAAAGGTCCTTCATGGTATGCCGCAGGAAGAAAGAAAGTGGTGCGTGTTTTTCTTGGATAGTGAACTGTTCATAACGACCCATCGTCAGCGAACTGCCAGAGGATTCGATGCACAGCAATGGGCAGCGTTCGAACGGGCTCATCGGCGGGTTGGTTGATCTTTTAACCCATTCGTCGACACTGATGTCTTATCGTAATGTCATAGGCTAAGGCGCTTACCGATGCTGCTAAAAAGAGCAAATCGAACAATGCAGACGCCGGTGGACAGGATCGTACCGATTCGCAACCGGCCAGCACCGTATGTCTTGTTTTTGTGGCAAGTTCATGTTGGGACAACACATTTTTTGTTAGGCTCAACAAGCTAGCGATACGTCTCAGCCCCCACCCATACAGCCTGGATTACATGTCATCGTATGTGCTCACTATCAATACTGTCAATCATTCTGCTTACCACGATATATAAACAGGAAGAGGCAGGTGATACCATGATTTCGTGTGCGTGCAGGTTTAGCTTTCCCACATGGATCCTACGCCGGAGTCGGACCAGTCAGTGATGGGACCCATTAATGACATCTTTGATTGTCGATTCGATGTTTGTGCTGTATAGTATGAATTCCCTATGCCTCCGCCCCTGCCAATTTGCGAACGATACCGTATGAGTACTGTGATGCCTTTGTAGAATTCGGCGTAACGTATCGCACCACTTGTATATCATCGATTACCATCCCAGTAGGAACATCCTCCACGACGTCGTTTGTAGCAAGTGAGTGTGCCTGCTCAATTTCATCCAGAGCTTCGTGTGCGTCTACGGATGGGTTGTAGTTGTAAGACGTGCTCGGATGGGGGATACCGCAGGCAGGTCGATTACGTGATCCTCATCCTCCCGTACCGTATCTAACTAGCACGATTTCTTCCTCGGCCGGTGCTGCCCACAGATCGTGACTTCCGCTATGTTTGACAGCATGGGATGTCGATAGGGATGGGGGCGCTCCCCGCGCCGAATTGTAGCGCGGATATCTACTTACGTATACAGTACAGTATATATCGCTGACACATGATAGATTATCTCAAGGGACCCTGCCCGACCTACATAGATGGTCGACACTCCCTACGGCATAGCACCACGCCAGATCATAACTCAGCCCGCACACGGGTATTCATCATCTCCTTCCCGTTCTTCCCCCTCCTCTATCCCCCATCCACCTCCTCACCATCCATCCTCACCCGTTGGTTGGTTGAATCCAATCTCTTCAAAGAGCGACGCAGAATAATACATCAGCGTATTGAATCCACATAATTGTTGGAACGCCTGCATGCCACAAGCGACGACTGTTTCGGCAATACGTGAGATGTAGGCCCAGACGAGAACCCGATAAACGCAGCCAAGCGGACAAACGTACTCAACGCGCGACGGTGAGCTGGAACCCAGAGCATCGAACCGAGTCGTTGCCAAAAGGTTGTTGAGTCGGCAATTTCAATGCTTTGTCGTACGCTCGCGTGGAGGACGTTGAGCTATGGTCATGCGTCGAACGATCGTGCACATGTACAAGCGATACGAGAGTCATTTACCTTGCGTTCGACTTGTTCCGGGGTGGCTGTTGCATATACACGAGCGAGCACCTTGCAAGCAGCATCCATACTTCCTCTCCGCATCAAGATACGTGCTGACCTGATCCACGCGTCAGCGCACCGCACACGCTCCTATTAGATGCTTACGAGATTCAGGCAGGAAAGCCAATACCGCGAACTGTAGTCCGGCAGGCAGCGCACTCAACCCGACCATCCACCGCCAACCACCGCTCACGTTCGCAAAGCCCGCATCGATGCCGTACGCAATGACCTGTCCGAGGGTGATCATGACGACGTTGAGGACGACCATTCGACCCCGGAGACGCGTCGGGGAGAGTTCTTGCATGTAGAGCGGAGCGATGCAGGATGCGAGACCGACACCGATACCAATCAAAAAACGGCCTCCGACCTACATCGATAAACATATGATTCGCATTGCGTCAGACGGCTAGAAGTAAGGGGAAGCTCACCATACTCCATACTGTATGACAGATGGCTTGCGCAATGGCGCCACCGATAAAAATGGCATCGGCAATGCCAAGGACGAGTCGACGACCTGTCCAGTCGGACATGGCACCTGCAGTCAGACCTCCTAGCAGGGCACCCAGCGTCGTCGCCGAAGTTATGAATTCCTGGAGAGTAGCACCAAGTCTAACACCAAATGAGCTCAACGACACGGAAAGACCCACCTTTTGCGTATCTGAGAGGACAGCCGGGCCCAAATCGCCCTTGATCGTCACGAGCGCGCCAGATATAACGCCAGTATCATACCCTAAGGATACGAAAGCATCAACGAACACACGCACACGTCTACAATCCTCATCGAACTAACCAAAGAGCAAACCAGAGATAGTACAACAAGAGACGAGAAGCCAAACGAACCACGTCGTTCGTTCTTCGCCCTCGATCGTGACCGCATACTCTGATATCTCACCTACCGCCAAAGACTGAGCAATCTTGTCGAATGCCTCCCTATCCGGGTCGCCATGATCTCGTGCTCTCCAGCGTCAACATCGCCTGGCGACACGGACTGTGCATTTTCTTCCTTCTTGATAGGCATATACCGGTGATGCGAGCGAACGCCGGGTACTATCACTGACCATGCCATCCTTGCCCGTCAAACCACATATATATCTGGACAAAAGACCATATGACCACCAGTTACAGCGTGCCGGATTTAACCTCAGCGGCCCAGAATTCAGAGTCCGCTTCGGCTGCCTCGTGGCTGTGCTCGGCGAAAAAGTGTAGAACATTGAAACAGGTGGCTAAAGATCGATGTTTCGACAACTGAGGCCCAAGATCCAGGCGTCACGAGTCCAACCCTCCATAAAATAACAGAGATACTACCGCTCTCACGGTTTTGGTTATCAAGAAGTCCGGGCCAACCGCAGGGAAGAAAGGTAATAAGGCTCTATCCAATCTAGGGTATTGAAACAACGATGTGGTATGAAACCCGCATGGCCGCACATACCATGTCTCTAGAGCAAGATATCAACAACCCACCAAAAACATCACAGTACGAAGTTCATCGCGTCCCGATCGTCCGCCCAAAGCCGCGCATACTCCAAGCACAGTCGATAGACGTACACTATCGAACTCGCTAGATCAGCCGAATTCAGAACTGCACGAATACCCATGTACGAACCTTCCATATCGACCGGCCGCCCGATGGTATGTTTCCACTGTTTTCCAGCCCGCGCGATCTGTCGCAGCTCTCCGTCCCTCTTGTTTTTGTTCAGTTCCCATTCGGTCCTTTGTACAGTCGCGTTCAAAGCATCCATCGTCGACGCCGAAGGCCCAGAAAAATATGCATGGATGTTATAGATCTCGGAATATGATGACGAAAGAGGTATATAGTGCAACCTCGAGCACGCAAGTCAATCCTGATACGCAGACAGAACACTGTTCGACCTACCACGGTTGTATCCAGTCCGAAAAAAACTCTTTGTACACCGTCGACTTGAGCACAACGCTATCCGACGCCAACAACGCCATGAAACGCCCCGAATAGGACATACCATCCAGGTCAACGAGGTATTTGTACG